>BQNB010000402.1:35377-176514 GCA_026074375.1 Tanacetum coccineum | reverse complement strand
CTGCCAGTAGGAACTATTACTCTACCAGTAGGAACTACATACCTACCAGTAGAAACTAAGTATTACAAATATTCCTAACATCATTCATCATCAAGAACACAACTTGTGCAAGAGTCCTAAGCATTATCCTTGTGATATTTGCTAGAACATCAGAGTGATACTTTTTAGTATTCACAATGACGATGGAAATCCTTCCAGAGTCAATATCAAACAACTCTGTGGTAGGTGACTTGCGAGATTCTATATGAATCAAGCTTGTGTCAACTGGATATCGATTTGGTCCAGTAAATAAATTAATGACTCAATCACAAAGACAGTAACTATCTGATTCACTCATATCGTGTTGTCTGCGTTGAGACGTTTTGGTATTGAGAACAAGCAAGTACGATGAATCTAATGCATACGCGTTAGAGGATCTAAAACTTTGAGCTGGAAACCCTGTCAATGAGATTCTTTGAATCTACCTAATCCCAGGTACAATATTTATACAGTAAAACGGTCCTACTGTAACACCCCCATAAAATCACAACGCAGCGAAATACCACTTTAGAGTGCTACTTCATAGTATAAAGTACAAGTTACAAAAAACGACCTCAAAAGAGACGTTAATAAAATGTCACATTCGATTAAAACTTCAGAGTAAAATCAGGTCCCAATAATTTATAATTTAACAAGATTACAAGAGTTCAAACGTGAATCATTTTGTATATTTGAAGTTAAAAAGTTATTGAATGTGAAGAAAACCGAGTCCTTGAGTTTTGTTGATATCTACGCGTCTCGAATGCTCCCAATGCTCAACTAACAAGTTATAACCTGAGAAAATACATGCAAAAACGTCAACAATAATGTTGGTGAATTCATAGGTTTTAGTAAAAACAGTATTAGAATAAATCAAGTATTATTTCAGTAAGAAAAGTAGCGTTACCACATTCAAAAGAATTGTTGTCGAATCCCAGTAGTAATTTAATAAATCAAGTATGCTTAGTAGTGGACCACAAGGTATAAGATCAGCCAACGACAATGCAACGAATGCAGTGTCAAGTAACAGAATTATCGCATTGAGCTCGTGACAACCGATCCCTTTGACGAGAATTTATGTTGCCCCAAACGGATTAGGTATTATTGCTATATACCTGTAGTTCTCAGAGTAATATATCCGTTTAAGAGTGGGTGTTCCAAAGGATACAAACCCCGGACGGGGAGTCACCCCATAGTACTATTTATTACACTAGCGTCTACCCATCACAGGTAGTTAACGGTTCACGATATATTGGGGACTTTAGCAATAGGTACTCCTACGATAATTCACAATAACGGGTCAAGAATACCCTTCAAGCACTTGTGTCCAATTTAAAACAGGTATATGTTCAAAACTCACGGTTTTGTAAATAGATAAACAATGATTTCAAATCATTTAGTAAGCAATTTAAGCTTTAACAAATTCAATAGTAACAACCATTTATCAAACATGTATTAGAAATCATGTGAAAAGCAAGTAAAGTCTTTAGTAAAAACATTCATGTAACGCTTATGAAATTAGAATCAATAAATTTGGCTTAGTAAAACAAGCATGTATTCTCACCCCGAAAATAGTTATGAAAACCATTAAAGAAGAAAAGGTGGGGCTATGAACTCACCGAGGAGTGATGAAGACCAGAAGTAGATGAATCATCGGACGAGTGAGAAGCGTCTAAGCATAACCTAAAAGACGTGATGCGGCTTAGAATGATAAAGAAGATCGATACATAAAAGTAAATCAAATGATCACGAGATATGTTTCCGAGATATGCATGGCAGTGCATTTAGACTTAACCAAAGTATTTTTATCCCCAAATTGGTATACAACCTGCACTTATACTACATTAAGTGTCTACTAAGTCTTGCTTAGCGATTCTTATCTTATAACTATGTGGCCGCACTTTTATTCTCAAGAAAAGGCGTAAAACTATGTTGCTGAATTTTTAGTCAACTTTACAAGACCATATCTCTTAACCTATAAAAGATACAAGGTTGGGGATTTCACCCCTGGAAAGATACTTACGTCTAGTTTCTAGAACATTAGACCTTTTAATCAAACCATTTACCAATCCACAAGAAATGAGTTTTTACTAATCATAACTCAAAACAGAAAGTTCGCTGAATTTCTAACGCATACAGTTTGGGCCATAAATCCTATTCTATAATAGCAATCAAGTTGAATCCAAAAAGAGATGAAATCTTATGATGTATAGTGTTTAACCATGTTTTAAAAACCCAACACTTTAGTGCAAAAATCTGGAGTTAAATCCCTTTTTCAAACAGTAGTTCAGAACTGACTAGTTTCTGTAAATTGGTCATATCTCACACATCCGGAGGAGATATGGCTTTAGCTAACTCCACACATGTACTCTGAACTTATTTCTACAACTCCATAAAATAATCCAGACCTTCTTAGGCCAAACATTTTCTGCAATCAACCCATTTATAATTCTGGTCTGTAGCAGTCCCAAATTTTCCTATCAAACACTAATTTTGACGTATTTCCCAAACCGTAATAGCTATTAAAGTGAATCCACTTGGAGAAGTTAGATTACGATGTATACTACTGATATTAGCTTTCCTATCCTACATTCTAGAGTATTAACCTGGAGTTTAACTCGTTTTCCAAATGATGTTCTAGTTTTGACTAGCAATCGCAAAATGGCCATAACTCCCTCATCCGGAGGAGTTGATAAACCATCCAATTAGCCACATGAACCTTATAACTATGTCTATCCAACCATGTAATTTATTCATAGGCTCCAGGCCAAAAATTATTAGGAAAAGCTACGTTTTGCTACTGACCTCAAAACAGTCCCTAAAACTACTTCCAAATTCATTCAAAACTCATCCAAATTGCTAATTAAACACATGCAATGCCATAACATATCTTATTAACATATCTCACACATCAAAACTTCATGAATATGAATAAACCAAGATCAAACACACTAAGAGCATGCATGCTCATATTATAAAGATCAAAATCAAGCACATGCATTAGTATAGAAATTAACCAATGAAAGGGTATTTAATTAATAAATTACTAACAATAGATGAAAGTAAGTGTTCAAACAAAAATCCATCCTTTTCTCCTTGTTTAGCCGAAACCCAAACAACCCTTAATTAATTAAAACCCTAATTTTTATTCAATCAAATCTTGCAATAGCACTATACCCAAACCCTTGATGCCTTAATTGTACCCAAAATTATTAAAAACCTTGAAAATCAAAATCTTCAACAATCAAGAACTTGAGAGAAAACTTTGTATGGTTGATTTAATCTTCAAAAGGATGATGGGGTTTAATATAGTAATGATTTGGAGTAGATTGGAAGTGATTTTAGGGATCAAGGTTGAATATTTTTGGTGGTTTGGTGTGTGTGTGTCGAACACAGTAAAGAGAGGAGGAGGGGCCGAATAATTTTTTGTATCTGTGATATGTATCGTGTGTGTGTTTTTATAAAAATAAGGTTGGGCTTTATATGGGTTAAACTTTATATAAGGGAATATTTATTTTAGGATTTTGTAGGAGCTAATAGAACATAAAGGGTGTTTGGTTTTTAGTTTAGTAGAAGTAAAAATATGATAATGGGGTGTTTGGTTTCTAGTTTTGATGGAGTCTAAACAATTAAAAAGAGTGTTTTGATTATATTTTATGTTTATAAATTATATTATTATTATTGTTATTTTATTTTTTTAATATTTATACCACGATATTTGTTTTTAAAATACTTAATTGAAATATTAAAAATTATAAAAATACTATATTGACGCGGTTTCGGCCAAACGCGGATAAAAGATGAAAAATAATAAAAAATAAAATTAAAATAAAGCTCACATGGCTCAATATATATCTTTTGTTGATTTCTCGATCATTAATAATCGGAATAAATATCATTTCAGGCGCGGAGAAATAGCTTAAACGACGATTTTTTTTTTTCACAGTCGAGCAAAAAGAATAAAAAATGATTTCTACAAAAATTAAAAAATACAAAATAGGGCTCGGTTAAATATTGATTTTGAATTCGGGTTGTTAAAGTATCTACCCCTTTAGGGAGCGACGTCCCGGCGCTCAATGCGTTGATCGTTCTCTCGGTAAATTATGGAGAGTGAGGATATATGGACATGTCTCATTGTCGAGGTTTCCGGAAAACAAAATGAGGAAAAAAAAGTCCAAACATCGAATTCATGCAACGTTATAAGCGAACGGATTATAATGTCGTGAGAAGAATCCTTAAAAGGAAAGGATAAAATATATGACTCGAAGAAGAAGCCATTGGAAACGAGGAATTTAACAAGTCGTCAATTCTTGGAGCGATTAAGGGTTCATTACTATTGCTTATCAAGTTATCGCTCACGGTCGATACACAATTTCAATAACATCAATATAAACAAATTATGAGTCGAAAGGAGTCACTAGCCAAAGAATGTTTTGTACGCACGTTTATGTCGAATACCCAAATAAGCCCATCATTTATAATTTGTCACTTTACATAAAGAGGCATCCCAATTCTTGTAATGTAATAATTTTTTTATTATGGTCGGAGGTTTATATTTTCCTTATTCAAGATGAAGAAGCGTCCACAATTAATTTTATAAGACGATTTTAATCCATCATACTTAAGTTTGGCCGACACAAAACACAATATCAAAACAAGACCCGAAAGCTATATTAAGTAAAAAGAAGTGTCTACTTGACGGCATGATTCTTCAAAATCATAACAAGTAACGAGAAGAATAATAAGATGTTAGTCCATCATGTTTCAAAGCGGGAGTGTTATACAAGACGACTCGATCGAGACTAATTCAGTTAGTGAACAAGATAAAGCCGTATTCCCGCATCAATTCGAAGGGATTTCAATACATGAGATTACAACACAAATACGCGATCAAAAGATAAGAAGTGTGTTCGGTACTCGGGAGCTTTTCTCGTAACTATCAAGATAACTAATGGAATTATTGTCATCGTACCACCGAATGTACAATAATCGTTAAAAGAAATAATGTAAGTCGCGGTTATTGTTTCGTGAGATCAACGCATCGCTTCATAAAATATCAAATGAAAAATAATTATTATGACTTACCATTAGTACTATACAATATGTAGGTAATTAATCTTTCATAAACTTATTCTGCCTTTGCAATTGGATTAAGGGACTATATTTCAAATTTCCGTTAACTAGGTTTAAACGAACGATTTTTTGCCTTAAACAAGAATGTTAGACTTCTAGTTTACTGATATACATTATAACTACACAAAGTGTTAAGATCCCATCGTGAAGTTTCCATTTTACCATCATGGTGACAAAATCTGATTATTTAAAAATGTTTTCTTGTTCTATCGTTTTAGCATAATTAGTATTTTATAAACTTCGTTTGACCCAAAATAACGAAAGAACAATGTACTAAGTGCTATCTATCTCTATAAGTTTTAATTGGACAAATGGGGCACTTAATATGAAAAATATTGTCTCAAACTCTTTTGTAAATTAGGCACAGTTTATGATTAGTTTGGCGTTCTAGTAGTAACCTATTCATCAGATAGTTTAAGGATTTATCCAATGAAAACATTGGTCCTACTTATATTTTTCCACTTCACTCATGTAGAAAATCCCTGTAGCCTCCAAGTACAAATAATAATTAGTTATAAGCTTACTATCCTGCATTACATATTATGGGTTAACACTATGTTTGTTTTCTACGGTTTTGGTGTATCTCGGACCATCCAGGAAGAGTTGGCCATTCCATCCAACTCGCACTAGAACCTAAAAACATATTAGTCCTATTCATTTATGCAAAGATTTACAGTAGGTTTCAGCAAAACAGTCCTTCCCATTTAATACACCCTCTCTCGCTTACCAAAAGTAAAAAAAAATAGACGAAAGGTAACCCATAAATAGTACACTTATAGGATATTACTTATTATTATATAGATGGCGGTGATCTCCGAAGTTAAGCTAAGAATTCTAAGAAGTAGAGTATCTAATATATGTTACGAGTATCCCGCGCATTTAAATACTAGTATTGACGTACTCGTTTTAGAGGGAGAAAATAAGACAAGCAGAAGTACGCGATTAGTCGGGAGTGGTCAGCGTTTATACAATTTCGAACCGATCTAAAGAAAATATAGACTTCATAAGATAGATAGGAGGCGTGATTGAAATCATATCCAAGTATTATGATTCATTTTAATGTAATAGCAATAAGGATGCAAAAGGGAGCATATAAGTTACCTGAGAGCAAGCGCGCGCGGATATCGGACAATGGTGAAGGACTCTTAAATTTTTTCAAAAAAAACGGTTATAGTCTAGGGTTTTGGTAAAATGTACCTAGTTCGCGATAAGATGGTGCTTGATACCAATCTGTTACACCCCCATAAAATCACATCGCAGCGGAAATTACCATTTGGGGTGGTACTTCACAGTATAAATGTACAAAGTTACAGAAACGACCTCAAAAGAGACGTAATAAAATAGTGTGCACATTCGATTAAAAATTTCAGGTAAAATCAGGTCTAATATTTTATATTTAACAAGATTACAAGAGTTCAAACGTAAATCATTTTGTATATTTGAAGTTAAAAAGTTATCGAATGTGAAGATAAAAAATGATGTCCTTGAGTTTTGTTGATATTCACGCGTCTCGAATGCTCCCAATGCTCAGCTACACGATATAAACCTGAACATGCAAAAACCTCAACAATAATGTTGGTGAATTCATAGGTTTTAGTAAAAATAGTATTGGAATAAATCAAGTAATATTTAGGTAAGAAAAGTAGCGTTACAACATTTAAAAGAATTGTTGTCGAATCCAAGTAGTAATTTAGTAAATCAAGTATGCTTAGTAGTGGACTACAAGGTATAAGATCAGCCAACGACAATGCAACGAATGCAGTTTCAAGTAACAGAATTATCGCATTGAGCTCGTGACAACGATCCCTTTGACGAGAATTTATGTTGCCCCAAACGGATTAGGTATTATTGCTAAATACCTGTAGTTCTTAGAGTAATATATCCGTTTAAGAGTGGGTGTTCCAAAGGATACAAACCCCGGACGGGGAGTCACCCCATAGTACTATTTATTACACTAGCGTCTACCCATCACATGTAGTTAACGGTTCACGATATATTGGGGACTTTAGCAATAGGTACTCCTACGATAATTCACAATAACAGGTCAAGAATACCCTTCAAGCACTTGTGTCTAATTTAAAACAGGTATATGTTCAAAACTCACGGTTTTGTAAATAGATAAACAATGATTTCAAATCATTTAGTAAGCAATTTAAGCTTTAACAAATTCAATAGTAACAACCATTTATCAAACATGTATTAGAAATCATGTGAAAAGCAAGTAAAGTCTTTAGTAAAAACATTCATGTAACGCTTATGAAATTGGAATCAATAAATTTGGCTTAGTAAAACAAGCATGTATTCTCACCCCGAAAATAGTTATGAAAACCATTAAAGAAGAAAAGGTGGGGCTATGAACTCACCGAGGAGTGATGAAGACCAGAAGTAGATGAATCATCGGACGAGTGAGAAGCGTCTAAGCACAACCTAAAAGACGTGATGCGGCTTAGAATGATAAAGAAGATCGATACGTAAAAGTAAATCAAATGATCACGAGATATGTTTCCGAGATATGCATGGCATTGCATTAAGACTTAACCAAAGTATTTTTATCCCCAAATTGGTATACAACCTGCACTTATACTACATTAAGTGTCTACTAAGTCTCGCTTAGCGATTCTTATCTTATTACTATGTGGCCGCACTTTTATTTCTCAAGAAAAGGCGTAAAACTATGTTGCTGAATTTTTAGTCAACTTTACAAGACCATATCTCTTAACCTATAAAAGATACAAGGATGGGGCTTTCACCCCTGGAAAGATACTTAAGTCTAGTTTCCAGAACATTAGGCCTTTTAATCAAACCATTTACCAATCCACGGGAAATGAGTTTTTACTAATCATAACTCAAAACAGAAAGTTCGCTGAATTTCTAACGCTTACGGTTTTGGCCATAAATCATATTCTATAAAAGAAATCAAGTTGAATCCAAAGAGAGATGAAAGCTTATGATGTCTAGTGTTTAACCATGTTTTAAAAACCCAACACTTTAGTATAAAAATCTGGAGTTAAATCCCTTTTTTCAAACAGTAGTTTAGAACTGACTAGTTTTCGTAAATCGGTCATATCTCACTCATCCGGAGGAGATATGGCTCTAGCAAACTCGACACATGTACTTTGAACTTATTTCTACAACTCCATCAAATAATCCAGACCTTCTTAGGCCAAAATTTTGCTGCAATCAACCCATTTATACTGCTGGTCTGCAGCAGTCCCAAATTTTCCTACCAAACACTAATTTTGACGTATTTCCCAAACCGTAATAGCTATTAAAGTGAATCCACTTGGAGAAGTTAGATTAAGATGTATACTACTGATATTAGCTTTCCTATCCTACATTTTAGAGTATTAACCTGGAGTTTAACTCGTTTTCCAAACGATGTTCCAGTTTTGACTAGCAATCGTAAAATGGCCATAACTCCCTCATCCGGAGGAGTTGATAAACCATCCAATTAGCCACATGAACCTTATAACTATATCTATCCAACCATGTAATTTATTCACAGGCTCCAGGCCAAAAATTATTGGGAAAAGCCACGTTTTGCTACTGACCTCAAAACAGTCCCTAAAACTACTTCCAAATTCATTCGAAACTCATCCAAATTGCTAATTAAACACATGCAATGCCATAACATATCTTATTAACATATCTCACACATCAAAACATGATGTTCATGATCAAACCCAAAATCAAACAAACTCAAGAACATGCATGCTTATAAAAGATCAAAATCAAGCACATGCATTAGTATATAAATTAATCAATGAAAAAGGGTTTAAAAATAAACTTACAACACAATAGAATGAAAGTAATTGATCAAACAAAAACCCTCCTTGTCCTCCTTGTTTAGCCGAAACCCAAACAACCCTTAATTAATTAAAACCCTAATTTTTATTCAATCAAATCTTGCAATAGCACTATACCCAAACCCTTGATGCCTCAATTGTACCCAAAATCATTAAAAACCTTGAAAATCAAAATCTTCAACAATCAAGAACTTGAGAGAAAACTTTGTATGGTTGATTTAATCTTCAAAAGGATGATGGGGTTTAATATAGTAATGATTTGGAGTAGATTGGAAGTGATTTTAGGGATCAAGGTTGAAGATTTTTGGTGGTTTGGTGTGTGTGTGTCGAACACAGTAAAGAGAGGAGGAGGGACCAAATATTTTTTTGTATCTGTGATATGTGTCGTGTGTGTGTTTTTATAAAAATAAGGTTGGGCTTTATATGGGTCAATGTTAGGATTATGAAAATTCATGTAAAAGACTCGGCCACCCCATGTAATGTCTAGCATAGGTTAGCTCGTAGCTTAATATTAATAAAACTAATTAAACCCGTTACTTTTTATAAAAACGCAAGTTTTGTCTCTGTTTTGGCCAAACACGGATAAAACGATGAAAAGTAATAAAAATAAAATAAGTTTACTTTATTGGCTAAAACACGACACTCGTTGATTTCTCGATCGATAAAACAGATAAATATCCAAATCACGACGCGCAAATAGCTAAAACGACGATTTTTATCAAGTCGTGCAAAAAGAATAAAAAAATGATTTCTACAAAAATTAGAAAATACAAATAGGGCTCGGTCTAAACATTGATCTTAAATTCGGGTTGTTAAAGTATCTACCCCTTTAGGGAGCGACGTCCCGGCGCTCAATTCGTCTAAATCGTCTTCGGTTAAATTGTGAAGAGATGAGGATATAGACAAGTTATCGTTGAGGTTTTCAACGAAACTAAATGAGAAAAAGTCAAAACATCAAATATATGCAACGTGCATAAGCGAACGGATTGAATGTCGCGAGAATCCTTAAAAGGAAAGATAAAATACATGACTCGAAGAAGAAGCCATTGGAAACGAGGAATTTAACAAGTCGTCAATTCTTGGAAGCGATTAAGGGTTCATTACTATTAGCTTATCAAGTTCGCCGCGGTCGATACAAATTCGGAAACATCCATATAACAAATTATGAGTCGAAAGGAGTTCATAGCCCAAAGAATGATTCGTACGCACGCTATGTCGAATACACATAAGCCCACTCATTTATAATTTGTCACTTACAAAAAGAGGCGTCCCAATCCTTGTAAGTAATAATTTATAAACTTATGGTTCGGCGGTTTATAATTTCCTTATTCAAATGAAGAAGCGTCCCAATTCATTTTAATAAGACGATTATAAATCATCCTACTTAAGTTTGGCCGACACAAAACACAATATCAAAACAAGACCCAAAAGCTATATTAAGTAAAAAGAGGTGTCTACTTGACGGCATGATTCTTCAAAATCATAACAAGTAACGAGAAGAATAATAAGATGTTAGTCCATCATGTTCCAAAGGTGAGTGCCAAAAGACGGCACGATCCGAGGTGACAAGATAAAGCCGTACTCCCATCAATTGGAAGATTTCAAAACAATGGATTACAAACACAACATACGCGATTCAAAAGCATAAGAAGAGTGTTCGGACTCGGAGTCGAACAACAAGATAACTAATGGAATTGACAAAGTACACCGAATGTCAATATCGTCAAACGGAAATAAAGTAAAGTCACGTTAATGTTTCGGAGATCACCGCATCGCTCATAAAATATCAAAGAAAAAGAACTTATTAAGACTTACCATAGTACTATACACATATGTAGGTAATTATCATTACATAAACATTTCTGCCCTTTGCAATCTGACTTAATGGACCTATATTTCAAAATCCGTAATAGGTATAAACGAACGGTTTTTGCCTTAAACAAGATGTTAGACTCTAGTTTACTGAGATTACAAGATAAATACTCAAAGTGTTAAGATCCTAAGTGAAGTTATCATTTTACCATCATGTGCCAAATCTGATTATTTAAAACGTTTTCTTGTTCTATCGTTTTTAGCATAATTCCCATTTTATAACTCCGTTTGACCCAAAACGAAAGCCCATGTTTAAGTTTATCTAAATCCTACAGGTTTTAATTGGAAAATGGGGCACTTAATATGAAAATATTGGTCTCAAACTCATTTTGAAAATCTGGGCACAATTTATGATTAGTTTGGCCGTTCTAGTCGTAACTCATTCATCCGGAATAGTTACGGATTTATCCAAAGAACCACATGGTCCTCATATGTTTTACCCTTCACCCATGTAGAAACCCAGTAGCCTCCAAGTCAAATAAAATTAGTTATAAGCCTAACTATCTGCATTACAAATTATGGGTACACACTAAGTTTGTTTCCACGGTTTTGGTCGTATCTCGACCATCCGGAAGAGTTGGCGTTCCATCCAACTCGCCACTAGGACCTAACATATTAGCCTATTCATTAATGCAAAGATACAGTAGGATTTAAGCCAAAATTTTCCCATTAAAATACCAACTTTACTCGAAAGTTCCAAAAAAAATAGCCGAAAGTAACCATAAATAGTCAACACTTATAGGAATTACTATTATATATATAGATGGCGGTGATCCCGAAGATAAGCGTAAGAATTTGAGAGGAGAGTAGCTCATATATGTACGAGTATCCATATATAATACTAGTATTGACGTTCGAGGGAGAAAATAAGAAAACAGGAAGTACGCGATAATCGGAATGGTCAGCGTATATATAACCGACCGATATAAAGAAAATAATATGACGTCATAAGATAGACGTATGAGAGCAAAATAATAACCAAGCATTATATATTCATTATTAATATAATAGCAATAAGGATGCAAAAGGGAGCATATAAGTTACCTGGGAGCAAGCGCGCGCGGATATCGGACAATGGTGAAACCAAACTTCATAGGTATTATTTAGATTATAGGTATACAGTATTCAGTCCTCTATTAGGGTCGGTTGTACGTTTTTTTGCGTGCAACATTTGATTTAAATAATCAGAAGTTAAAATTTAGGTTCCAATAAATTTTATGATTTAACAAGGTTAAAAGATTTCAATGTGAATCTTTTTTGATTATTTTGTTAAGAGTTTATCAAATGTGAAGAATAACCAAGTCCTTGAGTTCTGTTGATATCCATGCGTTCGAATGCTCCCAATGATCACTAGCATGTAATATCCTGAGAAATTATTCATGCATCTATTTTCATCTAGTTTTGTTGGGTGAAAGCCTTTGGTCAGTTTGGATTATTACTGGTGTGATATATTTCAAGTATATATTCCACGTAAGTAAGTAGCGTTACAAAATTCAATGTATTATTTCTAAATCTAACGTAGTGTATTCAATTAATACAAGAGAAATGTTCTGTAGGGCGACCACTTGATTCAAGTAATAATAGACTAAGTAAACATTATTAGTCCAATAACATTCTATTTACGCACTATGCGTCATGACAACAGACACCTAACGTACTTCAATCAATTGATTGGAATGCCCACAAATGTAGGATGTTTGCCAAATCCTTGGAAAGATAAATACCTACATATGTTCAATGCCACCATGAGTAGCTTGTATACACATAGAAAAGAATGGTGGGGATTGTCAGTCCCGATGATCTATCCCACAACACTCGCGCTCACTACACTAGCAAACTTGACGGTTCATGATAAACAGGGGACTTAAGTGCAGAGAGGTACCTTAGGCAATAATATCAGTGCCATTATTATCCAGCGCATAGCATAATACATTTGAAAAAAAACACTCTGTGTACAAAGGTAAAACAAAACCGCATAGAAATCAAACTTAGTTAGTTCATAAGTAATCAAACCTGTATTACAAAATTCAGGTTGTAAGCATGGTAAATGCTTAGTAAAAATAGTTCAGTTTAACGCTTAAGTTTGTAGAAATAACATTTGGTAACACATGAGCATGTTTATTCTCACCAGAAAAACAGCTTATGATAACCATTAAAAGAGAAAGGGGGGGCTATGAAATCACGTACCTTAGCAAGGAGATCAGAAGTAGATGAAATGTCGGGTCGAGTGAGAAGGCGTCTAAGTAAAACCCTATTTAGTAGTGGATGCGAGCTTAGAATGATAAAGGAAACCAATACGTAAAAATTAAACACATGCATTTATGAGATATGTCTTAAAGATATGCACGTCATTGCTTTATTACTTATCCGAATGTATTTTTATCCAAATTGGTTATACCACCGGCAATATACTACATTATGTGTTACTTAAGTCTCGCTTAGCAGAGTCTTATCATCTTACTATGTGGCCGCACTTTTTATTTGTCAAGAAAAAGGCGTTAAAACTATGTTGCTGAATTCTTAGTCAACTTTTACAAGACCATATCCTTAACCTATAATAAGATACAATGATGGGGCTTTAACACCTGGGGAAGATACTTAAGTCTAGTTTCCAGAACTTTTAGGCCTTTTAATCAAATCCATTACCATCCACGGGGGTATGAGTTTTTACTAATCTTAACTCAAAACAGAAAGTTGACTGAATTTTTAAATAATATAAGCTTACGGTTTTGGAACATACATTCCTATTCTATATTATGAAATCATGATGAATCCAAGAGATGATGAAATCTTATGATGTCTAGTGTTTAACCATGTTTTAAAAACCCAACACTTTAGAGCAAAAATCTGGAGTTAAATCCCTTTTTTAAACAGTAGTTCAGAACTGACTAGTTTCCGTAAATCGGTCATATCTCACTCATCCGGAGGAGATATGGCTCTATCCAATTCAACACATGTACCTTGAACTTATTTATACAACCCCATAAAATAATCCAGACCTTCTTAGGACAAAAGTTTGCTGCAATTAACCCATTTATACTGCTGGTCTGCAGCAGTCCCAAATTTGCCTACCAAACACTAATTTTGTTGTATTTTCTAAACCGTAATAGCTATTAAAGTGAATCCACTTGAGAATTGAGATTAAGGGATGTATACAAATGAGATTGTTTTCCTATCCTACATTTTAGAGCATTAACTTGAAAGTTTAACTCGTTTTCCAAATGATGTTCCAGATTTGACTAGGGGGGGGCAATCGTTTAAATACGGCCATAATCCCTCATCCGGAGGAGGTTGATAAAACATCCAATTGCCTAATGAACCTTATATATATATTCTTCCAACCATGTAACTTATTCACTGGATATAGGCCAAAAAAAGTTACTGGGGAAAAGCCACGTTTTTTACGGATCTAAAAAAAACTGTCTATAAATTACTAGAATATCCCATCTATAACTTATCCATATCACAATTATTCACTTTGGAATTTCATTAACATATCCTAATAAACATATCTCACAGTCAAAAACATGATGTTCATGATCTAACCCCAAAATCAAACACAAACTCAAGAACAATGCATGTCATATAAAAAGTTATAAAATCACAACATATGCATAAACATAAAATTAAATCAATACAACAGAATCAAATAGGGCTTACTATAACCACAATTTTTTAGGAATTAGAATGGATAATGATTCAAACGAAAACGCTCTTGTGTTTTCCCTAAATTGCGAAATCACACAAACTACAACCAACAAAGACCACAATTCTTGATTTTTGATTAAAAACCAATTGGTCAAAAACACTTACAAATCGCAACCCCTTGATGATTTAATTGCTACCCAATTAGATAAATAACCTAAGAATTCTACAAGTTTAATAATACAAATCAAGAACTCTTTTTATCTTTCTTGATGCATGGTGGTGTTATCATCAAAGGAACTGATGGGGATTTGTAATAGGAATGCATTTGAGAGTGGACTTTTTTAGATAAGTGTTTAATTGGAATTTTTGAGTGATCCAAATTGATTGGTGGTGGAGATGGACGGTGTCCGACAATCAGGTAAGGAGGGAGATGAAATTCTGTAGAGCCTTTTTTTATTGTTTAACTATGAGTTTTAGATGGGCTCTTCTTTTGTGTAAAAAAAAATATGTTAAGGGGTGGTGTTTGTTTTATAGATTTGTAGGAGATAATGGAACATAAACGGGGGTGTTTAGGTGTAGCGTTTTTGTTGGAAGGAAATACAATTATATAGGGGGTGTTTGGTTTAGGTATTAGGTAGGAGTAAAATTACTAATTAAGGGGGTCGTTTTGATTTCTAAGTTTTGATGGAGTGCTAAACAAAGAAACAACTTAAATCAGAGTGTTTCAGATTTATTTGTTATGTTGATAAATTTTTTTTTTATTATATTTTTTCTAATACTCGTTATTCCACAATTATTTTGTTTTTTAAAATATCTTTTTGGAAATTTTGAGGAAAATTGTATTAAATACCGTTTTTTGACGCCGGGTGCGGCCCACTAACGCGGATATTAAAGTTGTTAAATCTATTATAATTTTTTTAAATTATGCTCTTATTTTTGTGGTAAATTAGGAACAGTGTCGTTTATACTAGATCGCTTTAATCTGAGTTAGTTGAGTATATTTGCTCGTCTCGTAAATAGATGTGCGCGCTTAAAACGACGGTTTTTGTTTTTTTTTTAAAACGAGCTCTATAAAAACAATATAATAATTTACCTTAAAAATTTGAAATGGAATTTACGAGCTCGGTTTGTAAAATCCATTGACCGTATGTTTTAGATGTTTTTTTATATAAATTTTAATTATTATTAATGGTTTTTTTTTTGTTGTTTTTTAAAATACGTGAATGCTACATAAACAAATATATAAAAAACTCTATTCAAAATAAAAAATTAGTCTTCTTTCTATCTTCTTAGACCTTAGTGTAAACATACCAATTCGAGGCCTACCCAAAACTATTCACCTATAGAACGTTAAATAAACCCCCCGAGAAGTTCACTTGCTCTTAATGCACTACAACGGTTAGGTTCTCTGCCTATATTGGGTTGTAAAACTATGCGTTTGCCATCACTTACTCACATCATATAACTAGTCGGCCCGTTAGTGCGATTACCTATCTGATACGATCCTTACAATAGTAAAATCATCGCGCACTATTTCTTAAGATGCGCAATATCCCCAGTCGATAACTTTGATCGAGAGTTTGTTCTAACCTATACTCATGTTTCACTAGTAGTCTATCGTGAATGTACGGTTTATCGTTTAGTTTTCTATATGCCTAACAGTTTGCAATCACTAACAAGAAGCTTAATGTCAAAGATCACAACTACGGTTTCATGCAATCATAAGCAAACACTAATTAATTTAGCCTAGCGTTGTTAAATTAAAGAAAAGGAGAAAAGAAAAAGACCAAATAAATCACTCACACATAGACATCATTGTAAATGATCACTGAATGAAACAATTAGCTTTTAATTAAAACATGGAAGTTATGGTACTACTAGAGATAGGGTTTTTACTTAAAAATACCTTATAATACATCAATAATGGTTTTGCACAATCATACTCTCTAATTAACATACAAAATTATGATAAATTTAGAAGGGTCGTGACGAACTCTACTAAGGTTCTCGTGACATCGCTCACCCATAATTAACGCTCAAATCGAGTATGTTTTTAGGAGCGTTATTCGTGAATTTATATAAGATGTTTGGCTACAATATTGCGGAAGTTATCAGTTTTTATCTACTAAACTATTATTAAAAGTGAATTTTATGGTCGTTTGTAGTTCACGCTAAAGTTGGAAAGAAGAATACGATCAAATAAGAAGAAAACGTATACAGAAATCACTTTCGGAAGATTTTCTCGACATGTGAAGTTTAATTGATATTGCACGGTTTGGGGACCATTATATTAACAAACCACCGTAATTTTCATCAGATTGTTATTATCATATATTTAACTAGTATTGCACATATAATATCAATACTATTTATATACTTTTACACCCTTTTTACAGGGAAATTTTTGCTTTATCTCTTTTATGCAACGTAACTTGCATTTCTAAAGTAAACGAGCTCACCGCACCTCCACCAAATGCCCATCTATTATCTATGTTTATATCATTATAACATCCTAATATGTCAAGTTTTTATACTTAATATCATTTTTACCAAGTACCATTACTCACCATATAACGTACCATTTACAAACGTTATATCAAAACAGACTTTATACGGTTAACATTATATAAAAACACCCCTAATTATATGTCAATGTATACATATAAAATGAATGTTTGCAAACCTTTCAAGCATGTTGTAAGTGTACCCATTGATAACATTTGAAATATAATTTTCCCTCAAGTATTGTATAACTAATTTAAGCTCAATGTTACTGTCATAATGCAAGGGAAAACCAAACTTGGTCTTTTTAACTCATTTAATCTCTTTACGTTTTCTTTCTCCCACATTGCACTAGGTTATATATGCACTATTGCATGTATTAAAACACATTATACATAAACACTATGTCAACTTGAAAGCCCTACACTCTTAAAACCCTAAACCCTAGTGTATCACTTATTTTCACTTTAAACCTAAAACTACTTAACCTAAGCCTTAATCTTAATAACCCACTATACACTTAATACTAATACCTTAAACCTAATACGTATACTCTTAATCATAATCATTAAACCTTAATCCTAAACCCTAAACCTTTATCCTTAATCCATATCCTAATCCGAATTAAAATTCCTAAATCTTATGATCGAAAACAAATCAACCAGATCACCCCTTTAGATTTATTTTAACCCATTTATTCAAACCAGAACTCAAGCAAAGCATCCTAGCACCACCATGACATCACTACCATGTCGCAGCAAGCAAAAGGCAGTACCTCCATCAACCCTCACTTGGCCAACCAAGTTTTGCTTGTCAACCTCCTTGTCTTCTTATGTTAACCCAAACCATCATAACCCTCACCACCTTGCTAGCTTCCAACCTTGGTCTCTATATATTCACCTTTAGGAACTCCTATGTTACTCACTCTTGAACCTGATCCTACTCAAGCATAATACTGGGCAACCAATGGGTTTCTCACCCTAATTTAGACGAAACCACTCACTCTTTTAAATCACACCTCAAAAACTCATCATCACTCAAATGGAGTTCTAACTCACACAAAGGAGGATCAAGTAAAGTTACACCTAAGATTATAATGGATACCCCATATAATCAAGAGAAAAAAAAAAAGCATGAAGTCGTTTCTAGGCGGTACGAACCCAAAAACCCCATTTTGACCCATTTTACGCTTATTAAGCTTATAATCTTGTTATAAGCTCATATTCTGGTTTTAGATCTTTCATTAAGGTTTGTTTTGTGTTAGAGCTATGTTTAATCATCTTGTTAATAGCGCCTGATATCAATCTCTTCCTTGCGTTTTTTGGTTTAAAACCCTAAAAATGAATCTTTTGATTTTCTAGCTTAACGAAATCTTTTTTCTATACTTTGTTACGTTTATAACATCTTATTTTAGCTATTCTATAAGCGATAACCTTCAAATTCATTTGTAAACCGAAAATAAGCCTTGCATGGCTTTTTGGACTTTAATTTTGTAATTTATTTCCATACAAAGGTGTATATATCGTAAACTTTCTAAAATTTATAACTAGAAGGGGCTGAAAATATAATTTTTCCTAAAGTTATAAACCTTATAAGGATACATTATCTTGCTAAGTTTCTCAAATGTTAAAGGTTTTTAATTATATTCACTTTAGATAATAAGGACCATATACTTGTAAAGTAAAAGTTTATAATTCCGAGGGTATCATAATTGTCATTTTTGCAAAATTAATAATATTAATATTTTTATATAAAATTAGAAGCATATACTGATTAATATTATAAAACTCGATTTTATTAAAACCTCGACCACCATTAATCGGTATTAGTAAGCGACTCGACAAATTATAAATCAAATTACGTTATATATTTAACGTAATTTATCATCGATCCTAACTTTTGCAAGAAGAAACTTAAATTTTTATCGTATCACGTACTAGGGAGCTTCATGTGAGGACGTGTCATTTGGGTATACGTTTGGACCGTAGCGTTTGCTAGATTTACGATTTAAAGTGTCCTGGCTCTGCAAACGTTTTTACTAGTGTCATCTGAATTTATGGTTGGCTCCACCTAACAGTTGATCCTAGTTTTCCTTAAAATTTCTAAATCTTAGTTGTCACGTTTTTAAACTTTATAAAGTTTTAAAAACATTAAAACCATCACACTAAAGGACTTGACATATTTCCCCAGATTGCGTCGACTACGCGGCCATTACTTTCCAAACTGATTTATTTTGACATGCAATCCTAAGATGTTCACTTCGTTTAAGGTGAGTTTCATAGACCCGCGCTTGTTTAATCTTCTAATTGTTCTGTCTTAATTCCAGCTAAGGGGGGTGGGGGTTTAGGAAGGGTTCTTGCTTATTGATGATATTGATACAAAGATTACTAGGGTTGGTCCTTCTGATCTGCTATATTATTGCCTAAGTCTTTACTTTTGCCATTAAGCCACCAATCATTGAACAATGTTAATTACTTTACAGAGTAAGCGGATGAATGCTTGTGAATAATAGATCTATTTGGGACTGAAACTCCCCCAGTTGGTCCCTACCTATACTTTCTGGTAAACCAGACACGCCCGCTTTATTTGAATCACTATGATAGGGTATTTGGCAAAAAGGCACCCGTTTGGGGGCAACTACTTGTGATTATTGATTTATCTCAAACTGGTTCTCGGTGTTTTGTCATAAGCTTAGTGCAAAGTAATATTGTTTTTTCGTGTAATAATTGTATCATTGCAATTATTACATTATGGGTGTGTATAACAACGAACCCACTAATTGATCTGTATTCAAAGTTTAACATTAAACCTTAATGAATTTCACCCAAACCATTGAGTGTTGACCTTTTTAGCATGTTTATCTCAGTATTTAAAGGGCAATTATGGCACCAGGAAGAGGCGCGGATTTGAATATGGTAAACTGCTTTCATTCAAACTTTATGTTTTTTCTAAGTAGATTTTGGGAGGATCTCTCTGTTTGTAACGAAAACTCTGATGAAATAATGTAGATAACTTTTCTTTTTAAAAACGTTCTTTTGAGTCGTTTTCTATGATTTTGACTGTTAATGTACTTGAAATAATACCCAAGATTCAGCTTCGCTTGCTATATGTCAATAACGGGGGGTGTTATAGATTTTGGTATCAAGATGCCCAGTTTATAGTGAACCAGGTGGAACTTTATACTATATGTCTACTTTTCCTTGTTTTTTCCCACTCCAAGAACAGTCCTCCGTGCCACTACATCTCCTGAATAGTATGGTAAAGTACTATACTTTTATACTGTTATCATAAATTAACTTATGTTATTCTACCACTGGTGTTGTTTGCAGAGTGGATGTCTTCTCCATGCACCCTAAGTCTAATATTGAGGATGTGTTTTCCTCTAACTTTCCTGACTATTATCCTGGCTTCCCCAGGAATATGTCCCAGCTTCAACAGGAGAGAAAAACTTATTCTAGCTCTTTAAATAACTCATTTGGTTTAGTTCTAATCAGCTTCACCCAATTCTTTACTTTTTCATGTTGACCCCTATATGGAAGGTCATGATGCATACTATTGCTAAAGAATCACCTATATCACCTGCCAAACTATTGTGCCCTCATCTTCAATGCTATCTTCATTGTTTATTCAAGACATTCTTTCTTACTGAGGAATTAATTGCCACTTAAGAATACGAGGTCGTGATCCGGCATCATCCTCACTCTACTTCTGCCCTACCTCAAGAATTTTGATATGATAGGAGGGGAGAAAGCTCTCGTAAGTTCCAACTTCAAGTCTGGGAACGTTACGAGAAGAGCAAATTGAGGAAATTTTGAATCACCTAGATGAACTCTCTCTCGACCGTATAAAAGACAAAATAGAAGGTCTTGGAAAAGGTCGGGTAATCGTACAACAAGATTTTGACAATCTGGAAGCTGAACTCCGAGAGTCTCATACTCAAATTGCTAAACTTCAAAGAAAGCAAATGGGAAATAACAGCAAGATTGCTCTGTCTCGCTTCAGGATTGCTAATCTAGAACAAATCATCGAAGATATCCAGGCTCGTCACCAAGCAGATAAGGAAAGTTTTTGAATGAAATCTATTATAACACAAGCACAGCCAGAGGATAGGACATCGGGACTACTAGATTAAATACTAGTTATAGCTTTTGATACAACCTAACCACGGGATGTGTGGTATAAATAACAACACTTGTCAAATTTTGACTATTGTTAGATACAAAGGGCATGTCGTTCATGATATTAATATAATGGTAGATCCGTTTCATACCTCCACGTCCCCCCTTGTCTTATTCATGCGATGGTGATCCCGGTTTTTCGTTTTTCATTATCTCATCATGTCCCCCTCCTCCTCACGATATATTTCAAACACTCTTTTTAATTGTTTCTTTGTTCTTAGACTACATCAAAAATAGAAATCAAACAACCCCCCTTATTATATTTTACTCCTACTAATTCACCTAACCAAAAAACACACCCTTATAATTTGTATTTCCTCCATCAAAAACGCTAAACCAAAACACCCCATTTGTTCCATTTAGCTCCTACAAATCTATAAATAAAAAACACCCTTACATATTTTTTTAGCACAAAAAAGGAATGAGCCCATCTAAAACTCATAGTAACAAAAAAAAAGAAGGCTCTACAGTTTCTTCTTCCCTCCTTTACTGTGTGTCGACACAGTCATCTCCACCACCATCAATTGATCACTCAAAATTTCCAATTAACACTTCTAATTACTCTCAAATCATTCCTATACAAATCCCCATCATCCTTTTGATGATTAAACCACCATGCATTAAGAATTAAAAAGTTCTTGATTTCTATTAAAACTTTTGATTCTTAGGTTTTTATACTAATTGGGTGCAATTAAATCTTCAAGGGTGCGATTGTAAGTGTTTTACATGATTGGTTAACAAAAATCAAGTTTGGTCTTTGTTTGTGTTTGTGGGTTTTCGGCAATGAGGGAAACAAAGAGCGTTTCGTTTTGATCATTATTTCTATTCTATTGTGTTTGTATAGCTTTTGTTTCGTTGTTGTTATGATTTAATTTTGGTTTATGCATATGTTTGATTTTTACTTTTTATGAGCATGCATGTTCTTGAGTTTGTTTGATTTTAGGTTTGATCATGAACATCATGTTTTGATGTGTGAGATATGTTATTAGGATATGTTATGGCATTGCAAGTGAATAATTGGTGATTGGTAGTTTTGATGGGGTTTTCTAGGTAGTTTATAGACTTTTTTATTCTGTAGAAAATCGTGGCTTTTTTCCCAGTACTTTTTGGCCTAGGATCCTGTGGAAATAAAATTACATGGTTGGGTGGATTATAGTTATAAGGTTCATGTGGCTAATTGATGGTTTATCAACTAATACGGATGAGGGAGTAGTTATGGCCGTTTTCGATTGCTAGTCAAATCTGGAACATAATTTGGAAAACGAGTTAAATTCAGTTAATGATCTTAAATGTAGGGATAGGAATACTAATCTAGTTGTATTACATCTTAATCTAACTTCGCTCCAAGTGGATTCACTTTATTAGCTATTATGGTTTAGAAATTACAACAAAATTAGTGTTAGGTAGGCAAAATTTGGACTGCTGCAGACCCAGCAGTATAACTGGGTTTAGTTGCAGCAAACTTTTGTTCCTAAAGATGGTCTGATTATTTATTGGGGTTGTATAAAATAAGTTAAGGTGAATGTGTTGTATTGGGATTAGCCATATCTCCTCCGGTTGAGTGAGATTATGAATACCGTTTACGAAAAACTAGTCAGGTCTGAAACTACTGTTTAAAAAAGGGATTTAACTCCAGATTTTTGCACTAAAGTGCTGGGTTTTTAAAACATGGTTAAACACTAGACATCATAAGCTTTCATCTCTCTTTGGATTCAACTTGATTGCTATTATAGAATAGGATTTATGTCCAAAACCGTAAGCGTTAAAAATTCAGTGAACTTTCTGTTTTGAGTTATGATTAGTAAAAACTCATTTCCCGTAGATTGGTAAATGGTTTGGATTATAAGCCTAATGTTCTGGATAACTAGATTAAGTATCTTTCCAGGGTGAAAGCACCATCTTTGTATCTTTTATAGGTTAAGAGATTATGGTCTTGTAAAGTTGACTAAAATTCAGCAACATAGTTTTACGCCTTTTCTTGACAAATAAAAGTGCGGCCACATAGTAATAAGATAAGAATCGCTAAGCGAGACTTAATAGACACTTAATGTAGTATAAGTGCAGGTGGTATAACAATTTTGGGATAAAAATACTTCAGGTTAAGTAATAATGCAATGTCGTGGCATATCTTGAAGACATATCTCATTAATATGTGTTTATTTTTTGTATTGGTTTTCTTTATCATTCTAAGCCGCATTCACGGTTCTTATAGGTTGTTACTTAGACGCTTCTACTCGTCCGCAATTATATACTTCTGATCTCCTTGGCTAATACTTCCATGGTGAGTTCATAGCCCCCACTTTTCTCTTTTAATGGGTTTTCATAAGCTGTTTTTTCGGGGTGAGATTACATGCTCATTTGTACCAAATTTATTTCTACTATTAAGCGTTTAAATGGACTATTTTTTCTTAAAGCTTTTACTTGCTTACTACTCTGAATTTTTAACTTATGGTTGATTACTATGTACTTACTAAGTTTGATTTCGCTATGCATGTTTTTTTTTTCCTTTTGGACACAAGTTGTTGTTTCACATTTATATGCTATGTTTTTTTTATTATATTTTTATACTGATATTAATGCTTGATATTATTGCCTAAGTACCTTCTCTGCCACTTAAGTCCCCTGTTTATCAGTGATACCGTCAGTTGCTAGTGTTAGTGAGCGCGAGGTTGTGGGGATAGGATCTATCTGGACTGACATTCCCCACCTTTCTTTGGGGTTACAAGCTTGACCTCATGTGCATTGAACATTTGAGAGTATTACTTTCTAGGATAGTTTGGCAGAACATCCTACTTTTGTGGGGCATTCCAATCTATTGATTGAAGTACGTTAAGGTTCTGGTGTCATGAGCTTTTCGTTGCAATGTATTCTGTTGAATTATACTTTGAAATACTGTCGCTGGCTAATCTTAAACCTTGTGGTCCACTATTGAACATTACCTGATTTATTGAAACATTACTTGGATTTCGATAACAATTCTTCTAAATGTTGTAACGCTACTTTTCTTACAGAAATATTTCTTGAACTATTTCAATACTGCTTTTACTTAAACCTATGAATTCACCAACATTATTGTTGACGTTTTTGCATGTATTTTCTCAGGTTATTATATTGCTAGCTGAGCATTGGGAGCATTTGAGTCGCGTGGATATCAAAACTTAAAGGACTCGGTTTTCTTCACATTCGATAACTATTTTTCCTTAGATAGACAAAATGAGTCACGATTGAAATCTGGTAATCTTGTTAAATCATAAATTATTGGGACCTAAATTTACTCTGATTTATTTAAATCGAATGTGACATTTTATCAAACGTCCCTTTTGAGGTCGTTTACTGTAACTTGTACTTTATACTATGAAGTGGCACCCCAAAGTGGTATTCCGCTGCGTTGTGATTTTATGGGGGTGTTACAGATTGGTATCAGAGCACTCGTTATAGCGAACTAGGTCGTTTTCAAAACCCTAGACTATAACCGTTTTTCGAAAAATTTTAAGAGTCTTTCACCATTGTCCGATATCCATGCGCGCTTGCTCCCAGGTAACTTATATGCTCTCTTTTGCATCCCTATTGCTGTTACATTAATAATTAGTATATAATACTTGGCTATGATTTCACCCTCTCACGTCTATCTTATGACGTATTACTATTACCTTATATCGGTCAATTATATATATATTGACCACTTCGATTTTCGCGTACTTCCTGATTTCTCATTTACTCCCTGGAGCGTCAATACTGGTATTATATAAGAATACCTATACATGTGGGCTATTTTCTTTTGATCTCTTACGATTAACTTCGAACTTTTTCATGGCTTTACTTTATTCCCTTTTGATAATATCAAAATTCGACATAGTTTTTCAATCCCACTGATTAATTTAACATCTGGTCTTGTTTTGATATCGTGTTTTTGTGCCGGCGATACTTAGGTAGGATGATTTATAGTCATCTTATTGAAATGAATTAGGACGCTTCTTCATTTGAATAAGGAAATTATAAATTACCGAACCATAAGTTTATAAATTCTTACTTACAAGGATTGGGACGCCTCTTTTTGTAAGTGACAAATTATAAATGAGTGGGCTTATGTTTATCCGACATAGCGTGTGTTCGTCCGTATGAATCATTCCTTGGGCTATGAATTTCTTTCGACTCGTGCTTTGTTATATGGATTTTTCCGAATGTGTATCGACCGCCGCGAACTTGATAATCTAATAGTAATAAATCATTAACCACTTTCAAGAATTGACGACTTGTTAAATTCTTCGTTCCAATGGCTTTTCTTCGAGTCATGTATTCCATCCTTCCATTTGAAGATTCTCATTACATTTGATTCATTCGCTCATATCGATTGCATATATCCTATGCTTTGACCTTTGTTCACTCAAATTTTCGTTGGAACCTCGACGATGACCTAGGTATATCCACTCATCTAATCACTAGTAAACCAAGGACGAATAAAACAAATTGAGCACCGGGACGGCGCTCTCTTAAGGTGGGAAGACTATAACAACCGTCAATTTTCGGAACATATTTAAATAATAAATCATATTTATTATTACATGTTCGGTGTACTTTGTCAATTCCACTAGTTATTTTATTGTTCGACTCCGAGTTTTAAATCGCGTAGGGTTGTGTTTGTAATTCATTGTTTTGAAATCTTCTAATTGATGCGAGTGCGGCTTTATCTTGTCACCTAAGATCGTGTCGTCTTTTGGCACATACCTTTGGAACGCGATTGACTAACGTCTCATTACTCTTTTTGTTACTTCTTATGATTTTGAAGAATCATGCCGTCAAGTAGACACTCCCTTTAACTTATTGTAACACTATTTTGATATTATGTTTTTGTGTCGGTCATGCTTAAGTAGGATGATTTATAATCGTCTTATTGAAATAAATTAGGACGCTTCTTTATTTGAATAAGGAAATTATAAACCGCCGAACCATGAGTTTATAAATTATTACTTACAAGGATTGGGACGCCACTTTTTGTAAGTGACAAATTATAAATCAGTGGGCTTATATGTATCCGACATAGCGTGTGTTTGTCCGTACGAATCATTCTTTGGGATATGAACTTCTTTAGACTCGTCGTTTGTTATATGGATTTTCCGAATGTGTATCAACCGTCGCAAACCCTATTGAGATAAGTCGAAAGAGCACCGGGACGGCGCTCCCTTAAGGTGGGAAGACTGTAGCATCTCGTATTTTACGGTCAATATTTTAACCGAGCTCTAAATTCCATTTCAAATTTTTAAGGAAATTATTATTTTGTTTTTAGCCGTTTTAACAAAAACCGTCGTTTTAGCTATTTTCGAGTCGTGATTTGGACTTTATCCATTTTAGCGTTCGAGATATCGACAATTTCATAATTTAGCCATGAGAGCTTATTTTATTTTATTTTATTAAATTTTCTCTTTTATCCGCGTTTGGTCCGACAACCGCGGCAAAATAGTATTTATACAATTTTCAATATTCAATTAAGTGGTTTTAAAAAACAAATATTGTGGAATACAGTGTTTAGAAAAATATTAATATTTATCAAAAACGAACCACTAAATCACGTTTTCACGACTCGGACTCTAAAGCAATTTGATGTGAAATGATATTCCAGACAACTTTTCAGTTTTACCCGAGACCTGAAAACAGTCAGAAAGTGACTGAAATGCCCTCGCAAAATTTTTAGAAACGAGAACAACGTGTGCCGACACGAAAATAATTAAATTATCACTTTTATTAAATAAAAATATTTAATAAAATATTTAACGTTTATTTCGAAACGTTTATTAAAAACGCGAATATATGGGTTAGAAATTTTAATTTTTTTATTTTTTTATTTTTATTTCGGACGAGACGTAACCGGTTCACTAAACAAATAACGAACATTTTTATAAATGTTATAAAAATAATTATGAAATATTATCAAGTAAATACTCGTTTTTGTTGGAAAAACTATTTGGAAAACAATGGCGCAAGTTTCGTGTGTTGAATCATCCGTTAAGTCATTCAAACGAGTCCCGAACCGATACGTGTCAAAACTATAATAAAAAGTTACACAATAAACCCTAAACTATTATCCACTTTCTATTTTCATTTTAAATTTTTTTATATATATATAAAAATTATATATATTTTTTTCATAATCATCACCTCACACACACACACCTCCTCCATCTTCTCCATATTTTCCGGCCACCCTCCGGCCAGCCGCCGGATTCCGGCCACCATGCCGCCGCCGCCGGAAAAGTTTTCCGGCTAGCGTTCCAGCCGAAATCAAATGTTATCCTCATGACCCGATCTACCCGGTCCCCATATCCACTTGCCGCCACGCGCCTCCACCCCCTCCGGCAGCCACAGCCGGCCAGCCGCTGCTGTTAACGCAAAGGGTGCATTTGGTTTTCTGTCACCGCGAAAGGGTGCGTTGGCTTCTCATCAGATTGGGTGCGTTTGGTTGGTTATATCATCAGATTTGGATGCGTTTGGTTTTGTTTTTCATAGATTAGGGTGCGTTTTTCGGGTTTACCAACTGTTAGGGTGCGTTTGGTTTGGGCAGAAACGCCGTAGAGAGCGTTTGGTTTGCTGAGTTACACCCAAGGGGTGTGTTTGGTTTGGCATTTAACGCCAACAAGGGGCGTTTGGTTCTGTGGATAACATAGCATTTAGGGGTGTTTGGTTCGCTGTTTAACAACAATATGGTGTGTTTGGTATAGCAGTAAGGGTGTGTTTGGTTCAGCCCATATAGGGTGTTTGGTTTTACTTGTCGATTTCGTTTAAATATGTATAATGAGGTATTTGCAACATGGATTGTTTGAAGAGGAAAACTTTGAGTTTTGTAAAAAAAATGGGAAACGTCGTATAAACGCCAAGGTCATGCCAAAATTTCTAAAAATCCTTATACTTAGTAAATTTTCATTAAAGTTTATATTATTTTAGAAACCCGATAAAATGACAAAGTTATATAGTTTTAAGATTATTAAATTGTGATTTTGCAATAAATCGGTAAATAAACGAAAACTATATTTTTATAAACAAGACAACTAGTTTAGTTAAAACGCGTAACGAAATACTAAATTAGAAAATATTATCTTATAATTCCAGACTATAACTTTTGTAAAGTCTTTAAAAACGTCATTTATCTAATTCGTAACTTTAGAACGTGTGTTTACTCTTATGCAAGAACGTTTTATTTAATTAGTAAAGTGAATTTCGAAAACGTGTCGAATTATATTATTACGATTATTTTCTTAAGTTTCTTAAATAATACGTGTAAAGTATTTTATGTTGCGACTTATTCTTTTGTTGTTTGTCTTTATTATATGATTCGCCACATGAATTATATAATTGTTTCTTTTTCATATGTAATATATACGGAATATATTACATACTTTGTGTATTTTATTTAACCAACCACCAAACTCATCCAACCTGAAACCTCAATCCTTTATCAGCGTGTCGCGTTGACGTAACCAATTATCGGGGAACCCAAATTCATTTTCCTAAGTAGTAGGATGTAGCCGTTAAATTAAGCCGCAACTTCTTGATCGAGCCGCTTGGCCTTCCGTTTGTGTTGTGCATATTAGATGCCTATCTGTCAATCGTTCTGCAACATCAAGGTGAGTTCATAGCCCCACTTTTTCTCTTTTAATGGTTTTCTTAAACTATTTTCGGGGTGAGAATACATGCTCGTTTATTTAAGCAAACTTATTGGTTACTACTACATAAGCGTTACATGAATGTTTTTACTAAAGCTTTTACTTGCCTACCACATGATTTCTAATACATGTTTGATACTTGGTTGTTTACTCATGAATTTATTGAAGCTTGATGTGCTTACTATATGATTTGAGATCATCGATTATCTATTTACAAAACCGTGAGTTTTGAACACATACTTTGTTTTTCTAATGGAACACAAGTGCTTGAAGGGTATGCCTGACCCGCTTATGAAATTATCTGCATGAGTCACTATTGCCAAAGACCCCAACATCATGAACTGTTAATTGCCTATAATGGGTGAGCGCTAGTACAAATAAATAGATCTATTGGGTTTGACAGCCCTGTCCGGGGGTATGAATCGAATCCTTTCGAGCACCCAGTCAACGGACAATTTGTATTTAGAATTTAGGTATAAGGCAATAATACCTACTTCGGGGGCAAACAAGAATGCATATGATATGTGTTAACGTCAAGGTTTCGGTGTCATGAGCTCAATGCAAGCAGTATGAATTGATACATGTATTCGATTGCAATGTAGATCGATTGATATACTATGAAATACGCTCTGGCTGAATCTTATACCTTGTGAGTCCTCTAACTAGGCGCATATTTTTGATCTAATAAATTAACTACTACTACTCGGATTTTCGAAACATCCACATCTAAATATTGTAATGCTACTTTTCTTACTGAAATATTACTCGATTTATTTTAATACTGTTTTTACTTAAACCTATGAATTCACCAACATTATTGTTGACGTTTTTGCATGTATTTTCTCAGGTTATTATCTTGCTAGCTAAGCATTGGGAGCATTCAAGCCGCGTGGATATCAAAACTTTAAGGACTCGGTTTTCTTCACAGTCGATATTTATTTTTCTTTAATTATACAAAATGAGTCACGATTGAAATCTTGTAACCTTGTTAAATCGTAAATTATTGGGACCTAAATTTACTCTGATTTATTTAAATCGAATGTGACATTTTATCAAACGTCTCTTTAGAGGTCGTTTATTATGACTTGTACTTTATACTATGAAGTGGCACCCCAAAGTGGTATTCCGCTGCGTTGTGATTTTATGGGGGTGTTACACCCGCTCCTACTTTTCTGACGCCTGGACAGATTAGTTCAAGGCTAGTACCCAATCCGATTCCTGCAGCACCTTATGTACCCCTCACAAATAAAGAACTGGAAATTTATTCCAACCAATGTTCGATGAATACTTGGAACTTCCTCGTGTTGAAAGACCGGTTTCCCCTGCTCCAGCAGCTCCAGTCCCAGTTAACTCAGCCGGTACACCTTCATCTACAACCATTAATCAAGATGCACCTTCTCCAAGTCATTCACCGTCATCCTCAGCATTACAATCTCTAAGTTTACAACAAGGCATTGCAGCTAAATCTACTATCATGGAAGAAAATCCATTTGCTCCTGTTGACATTGATCCCTTCGTAAACATATTTGCTCCAGAACCTAGTTTCGAAGCATCATCATCTAGGGATGTTAGTTCAGCAGAATCAACCTATGTTACTCAAACACATCATCATCTCAGGAAATAGAGCAAGGATCACCCACTTGATAACGTCATTAGCAATCCCTTTAGACCGGTATCCACCAGAAAACAACTTGCAACTGGTACCTTGTGGTGCTTGTATAACTCTGTACTATCAAAAGTTAAACCGAAGAACTTTAAATCTGCCATAACTGAAGACTATTGGTTTCAAGCCATGCAAGATGAGATTCACGAATTTATCGAATTCAAGTATGGGAATTAGTACCTCAACCAGACTGTGTCATGATTATTTCATCTCAAGTGGATTTATAAAGTTTAGCTTGATGAGTACGGTGATGTTCTAAAAAACAAGGCAAGGTTGGTTGTAGGTCCTTGGTCTTGGATCTATATAGCCTTTGTAAGATAATAGCTAACTTGAATAAATCCAAATCAACTATGTGAGAGACACTAACTATGAATATCAAGTGTTAACGCGGAATCTTAACACAAGAATTAAGAAGAACAAAGATACTAAATTTGCTATTGAATTCTATTAAGCTTCAATGCTTCTATTACATATATGAAACTCTATGCCGTAGGGTTCCTTTTATACACCAAGGAAAACCCTAATGGGCTTTACAAACGTGTGAAAGGATAATGTATATCCTTTCCTAAGATATCTCCTAAGATATCTCTAAGATAACTATTACTATTCTGTTATATAAACAGACTTAACTAAACACGACCAGTACTAACTATAGTACTGCTATTCTACCAGTACCAACTTTAGTACTTCCAGTATTAACTTATTACTGCCAGAACTAACTAATACTACCAGACTTAACTGTTATACTACCAGTATTAAGTCTTTTACAATCTATTTCCTAACAATCCTCCCGCTAACTGATTCTTTCAATGTGAACTTCAAGTTTCTTCAAATGACATCAATTTGAGCTTCCTGAGGATGTTGTAAATAAAACTCTTCGAATTATTCTTGATCTACAATTCTTCAAATCATCTCTTTTTGATCTCTGTAGCAACCATTCTTCAAATCTTTTCAATATCCCATCATATCAGCAATATTAACTATATGTACATCAAATCACATGGTTTCAGACTATTCTCATCACTTCCAGGTGTGTTAACTCCTGTTAGAGGTGAATCATTGAAACTTTAAATGGATTTGATGTCTCTTTACCAGTTAGCCATTTACTCTGGAGTAGTCAGTCCTTTGGCCACCAGAAAGGTGCATGTCCATGGTCGACTAAAAACATTTCAATCTCAGTACTGAAACATTGGTGAGTTGAGTACAATATAGTTTTTTGGCAAACCACATATAGCCTTAACGAATTTTATATGCCTTTACCTGTAGCCGTTTGCTCAGGGCTAGTCAATCCTTTGGCACTAGAAAAGGTAAATTCCATGGTGGATTGATGACATGTCTACTCTTAGTACTTGTACTTGGTGAGTGATGTACAATCACCTTTTTGGCTAAGTGTCAACCATCTTAATATGGATTTGCAATTTTGGTCTTTACCATCCAGCCTTTATCTTATGGACTAGTTATGGTTTTTCCACAGCCTTTACCACAATCCATAAACTTGTGGGCTAGCCAACTCTTTACTAACCAGATATGGTGAGTTGATAACCATATAATTTTTGGCAAATTGTCAGCCATTAACGGATTTGAGAAGTCTTTACATTGAGTACAGTTTGCTCCTGGACTAGACCAGTCACATTAGGTTTGTTAGACATGGTGGGACTGATAACATTTGTTGTGTTAGGGCATAGCAACCTCCACCAAGTGTTATTCTTCTCATATCCATCCTAGATTTCTAACTCATCCACCTATACTACTTCCTTAATGCACGCTTGCTGTTCCTATCTATTTCAACATTTTGTAGCAATTCTCATCTGGTTTTCCTCCTTGAAGTTTCTTATCTAGCATAGCTTTGCATACCTCAGCAGATAAAGGATATTGTCTTTCAATTAGCATATATATATCCATTGACTCCAAGTTCAAACAGTGTACTCTGCAAGTATCATAATATCTCTAACTTATGATCCTTTGTTGACCTAATAAACTCCAAATAGGATCTGTACTAAGGGGTTCCTCAAACATATTCTTTAAATATCCCCAAAGCACCTTCTCAAGCTCATCCTCTGGTCCATTCATACCATATCTATTCATAACAATCCTATATAATTCAGTAAGATCATCCCTAGTTATATCCTTCAACATAGCTCCAAAATTTATGTATACTATATCAGTTCCATCTTCCCTAACAATTTGGTACACACCTCTCTCTCCTTGCTTGATGATCTTATAAGTAACTATACTAGGTGATTTCATAGCTACAGGAACAGGATTAATAGGAATTTTAGTACCTGAAGCAGAATCATCTTGTTCACTAGCTTCATCTGAATCTTCAGAATCATCCTTATCAGTCTTGTCAGAATGTAATCCTTTCCTAGCTATCTGTTTCCTCCTCTTTCCAGTCTTCTTGGTAGACTCATCATCTTTTGCTTCATCACTCTTTAGTCTTTTTGAAGTCTTTGTTTGAAGTTCTTCACCAAATCTTTTCAGACTATCTTTTGTAGCTTCAAAATTTATAGGTGCAAAAGATTCAACCTGCTTCACCAGCTTATCAAATTCTTCTTTTACTTCTTCAAAACTTAAATTCTTCAGCTGAGACAGCTTCCATGTCCCCTGATTCTTCAAGTAATTCATCATATATGTTCTCAGCTGTGATTGGGTCATGGGCTTATTTCTTTTGGCTCTTGCTCTTTCTTCTGCAAAATGTTTCTTCCTTTGATTTACTAGATCAACCATCTTCTTTGCAAAGTCTTCTCCTTGTAAGTCACTTCCTAGCACACTCTTTGACAACTCTGCATTAGCTTCAATCTTTGCTCTAATAAGATCCCAATCTTCATCTGTGTAATGCTGAGCTTCAAATTGAACTTGAGCTCTTCTTTTCTTTTGTTGCTCATTTAATTCTTCTTCTTCTGCTATTCTTTGTGCCAAGAGAGAATCCAAGTGTACTTGTTTAGCCTCTTCTTCTTTCTCCAAAGTATCCAATCTGATAGCTTCAGCAAGACTAGCTTCCTCCTGTAGAATTTGTTCCTTAGTCTTCTTAGGAGCTTCTTCAATGATCATAGGAGCTTTTCCTTCTCTTTGGCCTTTATCAGGGGAAGGAATGGACTTTTTAATACTGTCAGTACTAACTTGTCCACTAACAGTATTAACATTAATACTGCCAGTATTAACTCCTTCAGCATAGCTCCAAAATTTATGTACACTATATCAGTTCCATCTTCCCTAACAATTTGGTACACACCTTTCTCTCCTTGCTTGATGATCTTATAAGTAGCTATACTTGGGGGTTTTATAGCCACAGGAACAGGATTAATAGGAATATTTGTACCTGAAATAGGATCATCATCTTTACTATCTTCAGATTCATCCTCATCAGTTTTGTCAGAATGTAATCCTTTCCTAGCTATCTGTTTCCTCCTCTTTCCAGTCTTCTTGGTAGACTCATCATCTTTTGCTTCATCACTCTTTAGTCTTTTTGAAGTCTTTGTTTGAAGTTCTTCACCAAATCTTTTCAGACTGTCTTTTGTAGCTTCAAAGTTTATAGGTGCAAAAGATTCAACCTGCTTCACCAGCTTATCAAATTCTTCTTTTACTTCTTCAAAACTTAAATTCTTCAGCTGAGACAGCTTCCATGTCCCCTGATTCTTCAAGTAATTCATCATATATGTTCTCAGCTGTGATTGGGTCATGGGCTTATTTCTTTTAGCTCTTGCTCTTTCTTCTGCAAAATGTTTCTTCCTTTGATTTACTAGTTCAACCATCTTCTTTGCAAAGTCTTCTCCTTGTAAGTCACTTCCTAGCACACTCTTTGACAACTCTGCATTAGCTTCAATCTTTGCTCTAATAAGATCCCAATCTTCATCTGTGTAATGCTGAGCTTCAAATTGAACTTGAGCTCTTCTTTTCTTTTGTTGCTCATTTAATTCTTCTTCTTCTGCAATTCTTTGTGCTAAGAGAGAATCCAAGTGTACTTGTTTAGCCTCTTCTTCTTTCTCCAAAGTATCCAATCTGATAGCTTCAGCAAGACTAGCTTCCTCCTGTAGAATTTGTTCCTTAGTCTTCTTAGGAGCTTCTTCAATGATCATAGGAGCTTTTCCTTCTCTTTGGCCTTTATCAGGTGAAGGAATAGACTTGGTAATGCTGTCAGTACTAACTTGCCCACTAACAGTACTAACTTTAATACTGCCAGTATTAACTCCTTCAGCAGTATTAACTTCTTCAGCACCAGTATTAACTTCTTCTTGAAAATCCAAGCTTGTGACAACCTTCTTTCCCTTTGTCTCTTTCCTTCTCTTATACCTCCTTCCCTTATCTATGGACTTTGGCTTTTGAGAGGCAACCCTGGAGAGAGTTTTAGCTGCCTCTAATGTATTAGGGCTTATGTCTTCAACTTGTTCCTCCCCTGAAATGTTGACAGTAGACTTAGAAGGAGTAACCAGCCCTTGTACCAAAGAAACTAGAGGATCATCTTGACTTTTCCTCCCCTGATCCTCAGGTTCTTCCTCTTCAGAGTCTGAGAAGACCACATTTTTCCTCTTCAAAATACCTTCCAGCTTCTTCACCTTCTTGACCAACTTCACAATAGCACTCCCCATTGTCAACTTGGTTTGCTTGAGTTCCTTTTCCAAACTATCAATTCTTGTCATTAATTGAGGAACTACTTGAAGCAAATCATCCAAAGTCATCGGTCCGTGGACATGCTCTTGTGGGGGTGAGAAGTGTTGGTGTGTAGGAGATGGTTCCTCAAAAGTATGCTCCATAGGTTCAGGGTCAGTTTCAGGGATAGGTGTAGGTGTAGATGCAGGGATAGGTGTAGTAGTAGGTGGTGGAGATGGTACTGGTGGTAAGGATGTAGATGGTACTAGAATTGTGGATGATGATGGTTGAGATTGAGCCACTTCAGGATGTTCTTTACCTGCATTTGGATTAGTAGTAGCAACAAGCAGCATAGCAAGCAAAAAAGGTCTTGGTGCCCCTCTAAAACCCCTTTTCATATTCCCAAAAATCTTTTTGGTCAGGGTCACAGCAACATCATCTCTACCAAGCCAACCACGCCGCTGCTATGCCGAAACAACCACCAAAATCCCTCAACAACCACCAACGCTTCCACCATATCGTCATCACCACCTCAGCTTTCCGCATCTCTACCCCACCAACATCGCAAACCATCATGTGTGGCTTGATTCCTTGGGTTAGATGAAGTTCTGAGTTGATTGTTTATTTGAGGAAGGTATGTTTTGTATGATTGGGTGAGTAGGGCAAGTGTGTTGGTTAAATTCTCAATTAAGTTGTCCGATGGAGAGAGTCCCAAAACAAGTTGAGTGTTGTCAGCAAAGTGTGGTGGAACATATATGGATGATGGGTTTGTAGATGATTGTGGATTGTACTGTTTATGTGAAACATTGGTCATCAATGCGAGAGGATCAACATTGGGTTGAGTGAATCATTCCAACATCATTTTATTTTCATTGGCATGTGCCTCATGCTGCTTTAGATACGCATACAGTTGATCATAGTTGGAGTCCTTCAAACCTCTGTTGAGTTTTACTGCTGTTACAAATCTACCCCATTCTGGCAGCATGTTATTAACAAACTTAGAATTTAACTGCATTCTGGACATGGTCATCTTGATGTTACGCATGTCGTTTATGAGTTTGGCAAACCGGACATAGTAATCATGAATAGTCTCTCCTTTGTGCTGAAGGAAATGTGCGAAGTCATCATACAATTGTGATTCCTGGTCTTCTTTGGTTAATTCCGAACCTTCCAGGAGCATCTTCACATTGTCCCATATGTCCTTTGTATCAGTGTAGTGATTGATGAGAGTGTAGATGTCCTTTGGTAACCCTTGAAGTAGGATGTTTGTTTCCCGAATATCAGCGTTGTACCTTTCCTTATCTTTAAGTGAGAGGTCTATATAGACACGAGGTCATTTTGGACCTAGATGTAAGGCACCTTTAGTACCTTCAGCAAGTGTTTCCTGAAAGTTCCCATCTGAAATGGTCCTTCATCATTCCAATTTAGGATATTCATACCATTCTATTTACCTCAACAATACATACGAATGCATTGTTGCCATGATGCAAAGTCAGTCCTATCAAGCATAGGTGGTCGAGTTTCGGAACCGGCACATTGGATGTCTTCCGAAAGATTAGCCATCTTAATTGATTGTGAAATGATTAAGTTGATCGAACAATGATTAGTGATTGTATGTTAAAAATGGTGATTGATTGTTTAAAATGGTGAATTGTTGTACAGGTTTGTTAGGTAAATCCATAACTCGCTGCAATGTAACTCGCTGGAAGAGACTTGATAACTCGCTGGAAAGAAACTAATTAGATAGAGTTCCTGTTTACAAGTCGCTAGAAAAAATCTTCAAATAACCTGTAACGCGCTAGTAGTAACTCGCTGGAAGAGAGTTGACAACTCGCTAGCAAGAAATTAATCTGACATAGTTCTTGTTCATAACTCGCTAGTATATAGATCTTCAAAAACCTATACTCGCTAGTCCTCAACTCGCTAGTATCCTACTCGCTAGTCCTCAACTCGCTACCTGCAAGAAAGGTTAACTCGCTGCCTAACTCGCTACCTGCACAAAATGACAACTCGCTGACACAGTACTTCCTGACACACAGTGTACTATGCCGACAACTCGCCAATACAGTAACCTAACTCGCTAAGAAGATCTTCGAACAGTAACCTAACTCGCTGGAATGAAAAATTTGGTTTTTCACCTAAAAACACCTAAAAATCACCCTTTTGAACGTTTTTGCCTGGTTTCTTTTGCACAACTTGGTACTAGAAGGCTATAGCAACTATAAAAACATGAACTTTAACATCACAAACATCAAGATCAAAGAAAACCAAGAACAAGACTATAAACCTTCAAAAACCAAACTTTTGATCAAAATTAACCAAGAAAAACGCACACACAATCTAGCTAATCATCCCATGTGCTCTGATACCAATTGTAGGATATTGGAAATCATAACACAATCGAATAACTAGTGGATTAGCCTAGTTCTTGAGAGAGAAAGTAAGAGAGAACTTTCTAGTGAGAGAAAATGAACTTGTATTATGTAAATGACTAACCCACCTCTTCCATGGCATGGAAGAGGCTTATATAGTATCAACAAAACCGGCCATAAGGCCTTAGTAGTGAGCTTACACGTTGGGTTTAATACCCGACCCATTACCAAATGTTATACATTAACTACTTAACTTTGAGCAACAATAAACGGTAAAAAACACGGGGTGACAGAATCTTTTTCTAATATCTAACACAAGGCAAAGTTGGTGGTCAAGGGATATCGTCAAGAGGAGGGAATTGATTTTGAGGAATCCTTTGCACCGGTTACACGCATCGAGGCTATAAGAATCTTCATCGCCAATGCCACTAGTAAAAACATAATCATCTATCAAATGGATGTCAAGACATCATTCCTTAATGGCGAGTTGAAGGATGAAGTCTATGTTAGTCAACCAGAGGGATTCGTTGATCCAGACCATCCGACACATGTTTATCGTCTGAAGAAGGCTTTGTATGTCTTAAAGTAGGCTCCTCGGGCGTGGTATGACACATTGTCACGGTTTCTTCTGGACAACAAATTTTCCAAGGGTGTAGTCGACACGACATTATTCACTAGGAAAACAGGTAAACATATCCTTCTTGTTCAAATATATGTAGATGATATCATATTTGCCTCGACCGACCCTAAAGCATGTGACATATTTTCCAATGAGATGAGTTCTAAATTCCAAATGTCAATGATGGGACAAATGTCTTTTTTCTTAGGATTACAAGTTTCTCAAAATCCCGGAGGCATTTTTATTAATCAATCAAAATTTGCTCTAGAAATATTAAAGAAATTTGGGATGGATTCGTGTGACCCTGTTGATACACCCATGGTGGATCGACTTAAACTGGATGAGGACCCCTTAGGGATTCCAGTTGACCAGACTCGATTTCGTAGTATGGTCGGCTCCCTAATGTACCTCACTGCCAGCAGACCCGACCTTGTATTCGCAGTATGCATGTGTGCTAGGTATCAGGCATCGCCTACCAAAAAGCACCTTGAAGCACTTAAACGGGTCTTTCGGTATCTCAGAGGAACCATTAATTGGGGACTTTGGTATCCGAAAGACACCGCTATGGCACTAACGGCCTATGCAGATGCGGACCATGCAGGTTGTCAGGATACACGAAGAAGTACGTCAGGAAGTGCTCAATTCCTTGGAGATAAATTAGTCAGCTGGTCATCAAAGAAATAGAAGAGCACTGCGATCTCAACCACAGAGGCTGAATACATTGCCATGTCTGGATGCTGTGCTCAGATACTTTGGATGAGGTCACAGCTGACAGACTACGGTTTTGCCTTCAATAAGATTCCCCTGTATTGTGACAACCGTAGTGCTATTGCTCTCTGCTGCAACAATGTCCAACACTCCAGGTCCAAGAACATTGACATCCGACACCATTTTATTAGAGAGCAGGTTGAAAAGGGCGTGACGGAATTATACTTCGTGACAACGGATTATTAGCTTGCGGACATATTCACCAAGGCATTACCTAGAGAGCGGTTTGAATTCCTTCTCCCGTGTCTTGGCATAAAGAGTATGACTCCGAAAAACCTTAAACGCCTTCAGGAAGGAGAAGAGGAGTAAAGGATGGTCTTCCAATATCCTATGTATATTTGTATATAATTAAACACCAAAACAAAATACAAAAATATAAAACCTACAAAAACCATAAAAAAAATTAGAAAAATAGAAAATAACAAAAATATTTTTCCAAGACATGTCTTTTGTCAATCGATAACATTTACGGACCTAGAAATGCCATTCAATAATGAGACGGGTCTTTAAATGAAGTTCGAGCGAAAGTTCAAACTGTTTTAAAACATGTCTTCATGGCTTGCAGTTATTTCCGACTGCAACCCGCTTTTCAATTTGAGGAATGAATGTCGCCAAAAAGACAGCTGTTCCTAGCAACGGGTAATTAATTTTTCTCGGGCACGGATTACTTAATATTCGTGCATCTAAGGATTAATGTACGTTTCAATGCGTTTTTCCTCTTTCAGAAGAGAAGTCTTCCTTTTATAACCAAATAATTTTCTTCTTAATTGATTCTTCAAAAATTATTTGTGTTAATCACGTTGGTAAAGTGTTGTTATAAATTCATCAATTCAGGTTTTCAAAATAAACTTTTGGGAAAGGTCTTGTAGTAATACGAGGTTATAATTAGAGGGGGAGTTAATTAATTTTAACTCTAAGGGCCAAAGTTGTCATTAGTTAAAGAGTTTAGGGACTTATGTGCAATATGCTAATTGTTTTCTAGCTCTATTAAACTACAAGTACTAATTCTGCCAATCCTCAAAATTGTTTACCCTAGAAAACCTTTTATCCATAAGTTAAGAGTATTAGAAACCTAAGGGACCAAAACTGCCAAACCGCCAAACCTCTAGTATTAATAGGTGGCGGTTTGACAATTTTGGTCAAACCTTCAAATCTAGTCAAACTCATAAACTCATTTCTCTCTCTCGCAAACCGCCACCTAGAACAACTCGATTGATTTTTGATTTCTGCTGAATTTCTTGCTATTGTTTATTGCTATTAGATAAGGCCTTAGATGAAGTTAAACGTTCCAAAACACACTCAAAATGTGTCATTCTAGATAGTATACAATCTAATCTTTAAATGCTTGGGATATATGTTATTTGGTGACTGGGAAAGGTGCGGATAGGTGTAGAGAATACTCGATCGGTGCTAGATTAGGATAAACATATCATAATTTGATACTATGATCTAGGTTAAACTCGATTTTCATTCGAAATACCGTAGAGTGTTTAGATTAGTGTTTTTATTGCTGGGAAATGTTGTTTATGAATAGATGATGATAGTTTGATGTTTAGATTTGTTCTAAAATATCTTTATGGTGCAATATGATGATTTTCGAGTATGGTTTGACTTTTATTAGTCAAATAATGTTTGCCGTTGTTGTATCGTGCTTGTAATATGTTTCTTATGTCTAAGAAATGTAGTGTATGCCACAAATGCATGTCCCGTAGGGTTTAAATTGGTGTGCGAATGTGTTTGCTTTTTCTTCGTAATATTCATTCTTGATAGCGGTTTGATATATGTGCTTGATAGCGGTTTGGTTTGTAGTTTCTTAATAACGGTTTACTATAAAATGTTTGATAGCGGTTGGCTTTAATTATGCCTGATAGCGGTTTGTGTATAAATGAATATTTTATTTTGAGCAGGCAAACCGCTACGAGGTAACGGTTTGATGAAGATTATATTTATTATAATAATAATCCAAATCGCTATTTCGAATTTTTCATAACTGGTAGCGGTTTGATTAAAAATGAATATAATATTTATAGCTGTTTGGTCATAGAGGTTTGATTAAAAAAGAATATAATATTCGTAGCTGTTTGATCATAGCGGTTTGATTAAAATAAATAAAATATTCGTAGCTGTTTAGTCATGGCGGTTTGATTAAAATAAATAAAATACTCGTAGCTGTTTGATCATAGCGGTTTGATTAAAAATGAATATTATATTCGTAGCTGTTTGATCGTGGCGGTTTGATCATTTCGCCACATAGCGGTTTGATCATTTCGCTACACAGCAGTTTGATTAACTCTTCTCACAGCGGTTTGGTGCCAAGTAGGTAGCGGTTTGGGCCTAAATCTCAAAATTTTGGCCCATTAGTCCTAATACCCTCTAAAGGCCTAATCCAAAGGCACAATTACCTTGTTAACACCCATCTGTTAACCTGTTTGTGTTCATCGAATATCCTTGACCATAGTGGACTTAATCTCACCATAATCAATCGAAGCATGTCAATGTTCTCATCTAACATCAAGATATATATCATGTCTGCCTGTCTCTATTGATATCCTTGTGTAGACAAAATGGCTGATGAGAATGTTCTCACTCCTGCTCCCACAAGATCTGATGATCAGATTCTTCCTTTTGCTGCATGGGTGCCTATCGGAAAGAGCAACCATGTCTTGGATCTTCAAAAGAGGCAAAAGAACCCAATCTTTCAGATTGTTGTGGATATTCTACAAAACACAAACTTCTTCAGGGCATTTACAGTTTCTGCCTCGGTTCCAGCTATCTACATTCAACAATTCTGGAACACGCTTACATATGTGGAAAAATCCAAGACTTACCGATTTCAACTGGATGAAGACTGGTTCACACCGGATGCCAACCTTCCGAGGGAAGCTTTGGAGATAACTCCTTTGGGTGATGCAATTATGGACTTCGTGAATAAGCTGGGTTATACGGAGGTGATTCACTTTGTGTCAAGTATGGCGGTGAATCACCTGTATCAGCCCTGGAGAGCAATATTGTCTATGATCAACCAGTGTCTCACAGGCAAGACTTCTGGGCATGATAGGCCAAGATATCCAGTTCTTTAGATGCTTTGGGGAATTATAACAAATACTAATGTTGACTATGCTGAGCTTATATGGGAAGAGTTTGTGCAAGCTATGCAGACCTTTCTTACTGATAAGGCCAATTTGGGCAGTCCCACTAAGAAGGGCAGGAAAGACAAACCTCACGTTATTCCTTATTGTCGATCCACGAAGCTTATTATCTGTCACATGGGAAGAATTCACAATATTCACCAAAGATCAGCATCTCTGTTTCATCTTGCTGAAGAAGACCTCAGACCCGGTAATCTCAAATTCATCTCCAAAGGCAAAATCGATAAAGTCTTTGGAATGCCAATTCCCAACGAGCTAATCTCAAACAATATCAGGAATGCATCATACTATAATGCTTATCTAGAAATGGTCGCAAAGCATGATTAGAAAGTTGCAGCCCAAAAGGAAGGAAAGAAGAAATCTGCAAGTACCAAGTAATCCAAGCCAAAGCCAGCTATCGAGAAGTCAAGCAAACCAACACCTGCACCGAAACCAAAGGTAACCAAGGAAAAATACTCTAAGGCTTCTACTGCTAAGCCACCCAAGCCAAAGCCTGCCAAAGAAAAGTCAACCAAGGCTACACCACTACAAAAAGCCAACAAGGGTAGAGTTGCAAAAGTTCGCAACGTGAAGAGCACTTTCTGGCTGGTTGATGAACCTAATGAAGAACCGGCTCATTCTAAACCTGAACCTGAGCCTGAACAAGAAGGTGCAGGTGAAGAATATGATATGGAACGTGCTATTCAAATAAGTCTAGAGTCATTTCAGGCATAGGGTCATTCACATGTTGGAGGTGTAGCAATTCAAGAACCTGTTGCAGAGGCCATCCGACCACTCCTTGTAGTAGAGGAAAGGGCAAAGCCATTGTCACTGAAGAACAAGCTGCCCAATCTTTACTAGCCCTACACACACCAAACAGGAGAAGCACCACAGACTAATTCATATTCCAAAGGCGAACTCCAGCTACTGAAGAGGCAACAACTAGACCCTCTACACAACCACAAGATGACACATCCGACAATATTGTCCATGACTCTCCTTCTCCAGCAGATACTGAAACAGGTGCTGGATCTGATAAGACAAGTAGTGGAGGTGATATTGAGATATTGCAGATTACTGAAGAACTAGGTGAAGATGTGGAGAAGCAGGTGGACCTAGAGGAAAAGACCGCTGAACTTGATCAAGACCAGGCTGGATCAGACCCTGGTGAAACTTACGAGTCTCGACCTCCACCAGCGCATGTACTCATGGATGAAGGCCAGCCTGGACTAGACCCTGGAATAAGCCGTGTGGGTCTTGCTAGACCAGACCCTGAGCCCACGCACGATGAGTTCATGACTGATTTGTACCCTAAGATTCAGGAAAGTTTGAAGTTTCAAACTAATGAACATGTCCTCCTTGAGGATCCACTAAGTTCAACCGAAACTCTGTCGTTAATGAAGAACCTAGAGGATGCATATGCTATTGGGGATCAGTTCATTAATGATAAATCCACTGATGATGAACCGGGTAAACTCAATGTAGAAGCAGAAGTGGTTTCCATGGTCACTGTTCCAATCTATCAAGCATCTTCCTTAGTTCCTCTACTCTCCACGCCAGTAATTGATCTCTCACCTCCTAAACCTGCATCATCTACAACTCAAACACCAATCTTTACAGCAATAACAACGACAACAACACCCCTCCCACCTCCTCTACAACAACAAAGCACAACCGAATCTGAGTTAGCTGATTGTGTCGCAGCTCTTGAGAAGAAACTCTCGGACTTTGAGCAGACTAACAAGAATCTTGATAACATCACTCGGAATCTTGGATCTAGGGTCTACACTTTGGAGCTTAAGGATCTGCCTCATAAGATTAAAGAAGCTGTCCGTGAAAATGTCAAAGAGGCTGTCCAAATAGCTCTACAAGCTCCCCTTTGAGATTGATTTAGAGACTTTCCCGAAGAAGATATGAAAGAAATGCTTCACCAAAGGATGTTCGAGAGTGGTACATACAAATCACTTCCTGAACATATCGCTCTCTATGAAGCACTAGAGGCATCTATGGCACAAGCTCAGAGGGACGAATTCCTTGCTGAAAAGGACAAGTCACGCAAGCGACGCCGTAACGATCAAGATCCTCCTCCTCCACCTGATTCGGATCTCAGTAAGAGGCGACGACATGACACTGGCGCTTCTGGTTCATCACAGCCTCCAGCTCCTCAGTCATCAGCATGGAAAAAGTCTAACACTTGAGAGGCTCCTTCAAGCTCCTCCAAGCAACAATCCGGTCCTCATGATGAGCATCCAGTCGAAGACATACCAATCCCAGATTCGGCCAATATATCTGATTAAGAAGACACTGATTCTACACATCTTCCACATGTCAAGCCTAGGCCAGTATGGTTGAAGCCGATTCTAGAGGATGACAGACCAGCCACTCCAGAACCTGCCTGGGTTATTCCTACATCCCACGTTCCTGATGCTGAGAACAACTAGGACAATGCTTTAGCTACCTCGTATCAAGATCCGGCAGAGAACTCTTTACTTGAAAAGACTGAGGATATGCAGACGTTTATGAACTGGTATTGCCAGAAGATGGGAAAGACCGAGCTTACTCAATCAGATCTTAAAGGTCAAGATTATGAAGTCATTAAAGCTTTCTACCCAAACGTTGTTCATCTTCAGTTCCAGATGGAAGAGTGTCACAAGATGCTTACAGATCAGATTGACTAGACTAATCCAGAAGGTGATCAAGTCAGGATAGACATTAACAGACCTCTGCCTCTTAGTGGTCCACCAAGTTATGTCACTGTTCAAACTCAATTCTTTTTCAATCACGACTTGGATTATTTGCGATATGGCAGCAAGGAAAGCAAACAAGCTTTGTCAATTTCCAAGATGAAAGCTGCTCGTTATCATGACTTTGGACTTAAACTACTTGTACCTGAGCATATGTGGATCGATGACGTACCTATGACATAAGTGCCTCTTATGGTATCTCTCATTAGTGGTTTAATCGTCAGAAATTCTACATTGACCGACACACAGCTGAATCAAGCCGCAAGGTAGTCAGAACTCACATGCGTATACTCAGTGTTGTCAGAATAAAAGCCTACTCTCGCTACGGGTACGACTACCTGAAAGAGATCACACTGTGCAGAGCTGATCATCAAGAATACACGATTGACGAAAAGGACTTCAAAAACTTGTATCCTAGTGACTTTGAAGATCTGAATCTGTTGCTTTTTCAAGGCCATCTAAATCATCTTCCTGGTTCAGACATACGTATGCTTTCTACTGCTGTTAAACTATGGATACGAAACTTAGTAATTCGACAACGGGTTGAAGACTTCCAACTCGGCATTGAGAGATACCAGAAACAATTGAATCTCACTAAACCTGGATGGGATACAACCGGCTTCGAGTTTAAGCAAGATTATACAATCATTGATTCGCCTCGTGTAGTTGTGTTCCCTGTCAGTAACAATGAATGGAAGATCATGCGATTCAATAAGATTTACATGTTCAGTGATGGTACGCTGACAAATATTATGGAAGCACTGGATTACAGAGTTAAGGAGTACAAGGTTAATCGGCTCAATTCGGGTATGAATACGCGGTTTTGGACTGATAAGGATGTGGAAAGGAGTAAGGAATTCATACATGCCATTGAACGGAGACTCAAGACCAGAAGGATCTTCTGAAATTTAGAATGCTTTGTTGGCGGACGGGTTCGCGATATTGACTACAGACTTCTTTAGAGAACGGAATGATCTCTTCATTCCACTTATAAGGTCAATATCATTTGTATATAGATATATATTGTATCTTGTACATTATAAAGTTGTGATATACTTAGTGTTATGTGTCAGTGTATGAATTTTTCATTAAATTTAAATTTTTTCAAACCTATCATACCAGACACTAACAAAATCCCTCATAGATTCAGGGGGAGCATTAATATGTTCCCCATTCGGCTTGTGATTAAATTAGCACATTTTTCTCCCAGTTTTTCCAACATATTCGAATCCATTGGTATCCAAAATATCAAAGGCTTTGACATTTTCGATAAGGGGAGAAAATGTGATTAAAATATGAAAACTGATAAAAAATGTGATTTTGTGGACTCATGTGTATACTCCTCCCTCCTTGTGCTAAACAGTTTCGATTAATCGATGCACATGTTGAGGGGGAGCGTTTCTAAAAATTCAAAAACAATCGAGGTACTAAAAGCTTTGATATTTATATCACAAGTACCTGATTGAGTTTTTCAAATTGGTTTATGGCAAGGTGAACTGTATCAAAACGACCGACCATGTATTTAATTTTCTCAGAGATATAAGGTTGGTAAGGTTAGGTATTAGTTCCATGATCCAGCCAGAACCGGAGGGATCTACCCAGGGACAATCCACTAGTTAGTGTAGAAGTCCTTAGGTATGACATAAAAAAGGAGTAAATGTGAGAATAAGGGAATAGTGCCGACTGAGATGGAGCTAGAACTGGAACAAACCCAACAAGGTTCTAGTCATGAAGTCTCGGTAAGCACTGAAGGGGTTGAAGAATGAAAAAGAAATGTAAGGATAAAGGGTGTAAAGAAAGAAGCCCTCCATACACTTAGGCAGAAACCGGGTCAATACATCTGCTGTCAGAATCACAATGATGATTGCTGACATTGAAGACTGACATCATGGACCCAGTGATGCAATGCACAACCCTCCCTAGCCACTCAGAATCTCTCAAAAGATTTCTGTTTCATTTCTCACGGAGACTAAACACGTTATCTATTGACTTTCTCACTCCGAGTTAGTTGATATTGAAAAGGTGGCAGTCCGCTCCAGCCTCCGATCACTAAAACCAAAATGCACAATTGAGTCTAGAGCCAAGAGATCATCAATCAATCTCATTAGGACACTATTCCATATTACTTGTTCTTCACACAATGTAAAAACATGTATTATCATAAGAGACCTACGCATTATCCTTATGGTTTTGCCAGAACATCCGAGTGACACTTATGTGTTCACAATGAAGATGGAAATCCTACTTGAGACAACATCAAGCAAGCTCATGGTAGGTGACTTGTGAGATCCTTAATGGGTTAAACTTGTGACACTGGATATCGAATCGGTCTAGATTATGAATTAACGATTGATGAATTTTGATAAATGCTTAACACTCTCGATGTGTCATAAAAACACTTTCTCAAGTGACACGTCGATTGATTTTCAAATCAATTTTCCTCTTCAATCAGTAAGATAGTAACTAACCGATTCACTCTTATCGTGCTGTCTGCTTTAAGACGTTCCGATTTAGAGAACAAGCAAGTTAGGTAATTCTGATGCTCATACATTAGAAGATCCGACACTTATACTGGAAATCCTGTCAAGGAGATTCTTCTTAAGATTAAATCTACCTAATAACAGGTCGGTCCTCACAGGATCTGGAGGTTAATCCAACCAAACTCGGGCGAATGACAAAGCCATATTCGCCCACAAACTTTATTGCTAACTGTTTTATTACAAGTTCAAGTAAAGATGGAGATGGAGATACCTTTTTTTAGTGGAGTCTATTTCATAACCGCATGCTCATACTCGACTGATACATCTAATAACCTCATGAAAGCACAAGTATATGTTTCAAAGCTTTCGCAACTCTGATATCAAAATCCTCTCGAAGTGATCACGTATTAAAGTTTAAGGAACTTCCAGAACGACGAATAATCAAGATTTCACCATCAAGAAAGGTATGAGCATGCCGGTCCAGATGTCACCATCACAAGATGGTGAAAAGACCACAAGTTGATGATCAGAGATTAGATTTGGCTGATGATCTTAAAGATGCTAAAGATCACATATCAAGTACAATCACAAGCCACTAGATAAAGATCACTACTTCAAAGTACAAGATATTACGCGAACAATCAAAAGACTACGAGCTAAACACAAGATCAAGATTGCTGAGCTTAAGTGTTGATCCCACGCCTTGATCGATTCTTTATAAAGTAAAGAGTTTGTTACCTTGGAAGAATCCAAAATAACAAAGATTGAGACTTTGTATGTATACCAAAGTGTATGCGGAATCTACACTTTGATACTCTAGAGAAGTTTATTAATGGAACAGTAATGATCAAAAACAAACAATGAACACAAAACTCACTGCTTCAATATTATTAAATAATACGAGTACTCTTGAAGTACTGGGGTTACAAACCTTGAAGCTATTACAAATTTTCTCTCTAAGTATTTCTAGTACTTGAAATGTATCTCTAAAAGTTCTAATTTACACTACACTTGGGATCTCCTTTTATAGAATACAAGGAGTCCTTTACAAAGATAACAGCCTATCTTTTAGGATCAGTTACAATTCAAATATAAATATCCCGAAATACTCTCCATGCATTCTTATCTTCAGTTCAGCAGCTTTGACCATCAGCAGTACTAACTCCTTCTACTAGCAGTATTAAGTAACATTGGCAGTACTAAGTTAGTACTGGCAGTACTAACTCTTTTAGTACTGTTGGCAGTATTAAGTCTCATGAAGATTTATTCCTAACAATCCTCCCCTAAACTTGTGATTGTCCTTCAAATCATCAAGTTTCTTCTGAATAAAATCTTCTAGTCTTCTTCCTCTGCTGATGATTCTTTCAAACATTTCTGTCACTTCTGCACTTGAGATCTTATAAACCTGAGGAGTTCAAATGCCTGGGAACTCTCATGATCTACCTCCAATTTTCTACTTAACATCTTTGTTAACATCTCTTGGCTTAAAGGATACTTCTTCTCTGTCAACATATGAATTGCCAATCCATTGTCCATCAACAAAATATGGATACCACAGAAATCACATAATCTCCAGCTTAAAAGATTGTATTCATGCTGATCTCTCCAAATCTCATCATCTTCATCAGGCTCAAACAAAGTATGTAGATCTCCCCAAAGCATCAGATCAAATCCTTCTGGTCTTGAAGTACTAAATCTTTCCTTGACTAATCTGAACAATTCTTCTACATCCAATCTATCAAAATCTTCAAGCATCTCACTCAAGACTTTGTAATTCTTTGAACTTCCATCTCCTCTGAACACTTGATAGTACATGAAAGTCTCTGTCAAAACACATGTCTTCCAATCCACAATTGGAAACTTTGTAGATATAGACTCAACCTCTATTGGAACCTCTTCTCTTGGTATGATGTCTAAAAATCCTTTGAGCTCTTCCTTCTCAGCATCTTCCTCCATCCTTTGTCTCTTCCTTGTGCTTTTTCTAGGAATGGACTTCTTTCTCTTTGCTGCTGGTTCTTTGACACCTTCTTTCAACTCTTCTTGTGTTTCAAACTCTTCTTCCACAACCTTTTCAGGAGACTTTTCTTTTGCATGAGACTTCTCAGGAGATTTTTGAGGAGACATTTGCTTTCCACTTCCATGCTCTGTATCCATTGGCTCAATCTTTTGATTAAAATCCCAAATCTTTTCAAAGATTGGCCTTATGTCATTGTAAGACATACCCTTGAAGTCACTGATCTTGTAATTCCCTTGGTTCTTCAAATATTTGATCATATTTCTTCTAGCTTGGGCAATTGTCTTTGGCTTCATTTTTAGAGAATGATATCTAATGACTGAAGGATCATTCCAGTCAATCTTCTTTGTAGTCTTAGCTTCATCCATAGCTCTTTTCCTTTCTTCTTCATCCCACTGTCTAGCAATTTCTTCATCTCTAGCAATTTGAGCTCTTTGTTCCTCATTCATTTGCTCTTCAAGTCTGATTGCTTCAGCATAACTTAATCTTTCTTGTTCAAGTTCCTTCTTTGATTTCGTTTGGGGCTTTTCTTCAATACATTATGACTTTACCCTTATCTCTTGTCTTGATCTTTTCTCTGCACTTCTTCTTAATAGGTAACAGTTCACTCAGCAGTAACTAATATCCACCTAAGCAAGTACTAATCTATAGGTAACTTCTCTTCACTAGCACGTATCTTTTTTTATTTTTTTTTTTTTTTTTTTTTTTTTCTTTTTTTCTACACAGCAGTACTAACTTCATCAACTTGCTTTCTCACTGCCTCTTGATCTTGTATGACTTCGTTGGAGGTCACTTCTTGGAATGAATAGTTCAGTTGCCTGTACTGCTTTTTCTTGCTTATTCATACAAATAACTTCATCCCCTGGTTTTTTTTCGGGGAAGAATCATCTTCAAAGGCTTCATCATCTGAGAGAACAACCCTAGTCTTGCTGCCTTGCTTTCCCATCTTTAGTCTGTGTAGCTTCTTGACCCTGAGGGAATAAGTTGTATAAGCAGAACTGTAAGTTTTCTTTGTCATTCAGCAAGTCTGCTCTAAACTCCAATCCTGTCAGAAAAGTGTGGTATACCAAATTCTTCATTTCTTGAGTTTCTCAAACTAACCTCATCTCCTTCCTTGAGATGGTGAACTAGCATGGAGAGGTGAGTCATGGGGTGTAGGAACTTGGTGTTCTGGTCCAGGTTGTGTTGGTGATGGTTGTGTGGGTGAGGGTTGAGTAGGTGAGGGTTGAGTAGGTGAGGGTTGAGTAGGTGATGGTTGTGTAAGGTGTGGTGTATAGAGTAGGTGAGGGTTGAGTAGTTGATTGGTTGTGTAGGTTGGATGGTTGTTTGCGCAAGAGTAGGTTCCAAGTGACTCTGTGAGGTGTAGGGGAAGGTGAAGATGTGGATCTGGAAGGTGAAGTGGAGGGTACAGGAAAGCTAACATAGTGGGGAAATAAAGTCAAACTCATGACCTGAAAAACCTTAGTATGGCCTGCTTCATATTGCTAAAATCCCGTAGTAGGCTTTTTCTCAGGAACAGCTCTTATACTTTCTTCTTCATATTGCTAAACACCAGTTTCAACAACATACTAGAACCTATCCTGTTCCCTCTCTAACCATGAAGGTGTTTAGCAATATGAAGAGGCCTACTAAGGGATTTTCAGGCCAGGAGGTTGCTCTATTCCCCACTATGTTAGCTGTTCCTGCACCCTCTACTTCACCTTCCAGATTCACTTATTCACTTCCCTACACCTTCCACAGTCACTTGAACCTTACTCATTGCTCATCGCCATTCACCTACACAACCATCAACTACTCAACCCTCCACCTACTCACTACACCAAATACTAACAACCATCACTATCACCCTCACCTACTCAACCCTCAGCTACTCAACCTCACCACACACCATCACCAACACAACTGGACAGAACACCAAGTTCATATACATATGACTCACCTCTCTTTGTGTTCACTCACATTGGAAGTGATGAGGGTAGTTTGAACTTAAGAATTGATTGAATTTTTGGTTACCTCACACTTTCTGACAGGATTAGAGTTTTAGAGGTATGACTTCGATGAAGACAAAAGAAAACTTACAGTTCTGCTTATACCAAGTTATCTCAGGGTCAAGAAGTAGAGTCTCAGATAAAGGATTGGGATGAAAGGAAACAAGCTAGGGTTGTTCTCTAGATGATGAAGCTTTGAATGATGATTCTTCCAAATCGGGGATGAAGTCTTTGAAGATGATTCTTCCAAACAGGGGAGGAAGTTATTTGATGAAGAGGTTCAAGAAAAAGCAAGTACTGAGATTGAACTATTCATTCAAGAAGTGACTCCAACTGAAGTCATTCAAGATCAAGAGGGTAGTGAGAAAGCAAGTGATGAAGTTAGTACTGCTGGAGCAAAGAAAGATACTGCTAGTGAAGAAGTTCCAAAAGTTAGTACTGCTGAGGTAAACCTTAGTACTGCTGGAGGAACTGTTACCTATACAAGAAGGAGTGCAGAGAAAAGGTCAAGACAAGATAAGGGAAAAGCCATAATGATAGAGGAAGAGCCTAAGAAGAAATCTAAGAAGGACCTTGAATAAAAAAGGTTAAGTTATGCTGAAGCACTCAGACTTGAAGAGCAAATGAATAAGGAACAAAGAGCTCAAATTGCTAGAGATGAAGAGATTGCTAGACAGTGGGATGAAGAAGAAAGGAAAAGAGCTATGGATGAAGCTAAGACTACTAAGAAGATTGACTGGAATGATCCTTCAGTCATCAGATATCATTCTCTAAAAATGAAGCCAAAGACAATTGCCCAAGCAAGAAGAAATATGATCAAATATTTGAAGAATCAAGGGAACTTCAAGATCAGTGACTTCAAGGGAATGTCTTACAATGACATAAGGCCAATCTTTGAAAAGATTTGGGATTTTAATCAAAATATTGAGCCAATGGATACAGAGCATGAAAGTGAAAAGCAAAAGTCCCCTCAAAAATCTCCTGAGAAGTCTCCTGAAGAAATGAAGTCTGCTGAAAAGATGGAAGAAGATGATGTGGTTAAAGAACCTGGAGCAAAGAGAAAGAAGTCCATTCCTAGAAAAAGCACAAGGAAGAGACAAAGGATGGAGGAAGATGCTGAGAAGGAAGAGCTCAAAGGACTTTTAGACATCATACCAAGAGAAGAGGTTCCAATAGAGGTTGAGTCTATATCTACAAAGTTTCCAATTGTGGATTGGAAGACATGTGTTTTGACAGAGACTTTCATGTACTATCAAGTGTTCAGAGGAGATGGAAGTTCAAAGAATTACAAAGTCTTGAGTGAGATGCTTGAAGACTTTGATAGACAGGATGTAGAGGAATTGTACAGGCTTGTCAAGGAAAAATATAGTGCTTCAAGACTTGAAGGGTTTGATTTGATGCTTTGGGGAGATCTATATGTTCTATTTGAGTCTGATGAAGAAGATGAGATCTGGAAGAGTCAGCATGAATACAACTTGATAAGCTGGAGATTATGTGACTTTTGTGGTATACACATTTTGTTGATGGAGAATGGGTTAGCAATTCATATGTTGACAGAGAAGAAATATCCTTTGAGCCAAGAGATGATTTCCAAGATGCTGAAGAAGAAATTAGAAGTTGATCATGAGAGTTCACAGGCAATTGAACTTCTAAGGTTTATAAGATCACAAGTGCAGAAGTGAAAGATGTTTGAAAGAATCATCAGCAGAGGAAGAAGACAAGAAGATGTTATTCAGAAGAAACTTGATGATTTGAAGGACAATCACAAGTTTAGGGGAGGATTGTTAGGAATAAATCTTCAATGGACTTAATACTGCCAACAGTACTAATGGAGTTAGTACTGCCAGTACAAACTTAGTACTGCCAGTATTAGTTACTACTGCTAGACAAAAGAGTTAATACTGCTGATAGTCAAAGCTGCTGAACTGAAGATAAGGATGCATGGAGATTATTTCGGGATGTTTAGTTTTGAATTGTAACTGATCCTAAAAGATAGGCAGATATCTTTGTAAAGGACTCCTTGTATTCTATAAAAGGAGATCCCAAGTGTAGTGTAAATTAGAACTTTTAGAGATACATTTAGAGAAAATTTGTAATAGCTTCAAGGTTTGTAACCCCAGTACTTCAAGAGTACTCGTATTATTTTAATAATATTGAAGCAGTGAGTTTTGTGTTCATTGTTTGTTTTTGGTCATTACTGTTCCATTAATAAACTTCTCTAGAGTATCAAAGTGTAGATTCCGCATACACTTTGGTATACATACAAAGTCTCAATCTTTGTTATTTTGGATTCTTCCAAGGTAACAAACTCTTTACTTCATAAAGAATCGATCAAGGCGTGGGATCAACATAAGGGTGCGAGAAGTAGATGCGTTTACACAATTAACATTTATGAGTAGTGTTAGCATCTAATTTTATATTTAGCTATGATTTCGTTTTAAGCTTGGTTTGGGGATTATGAAAATCAAGGATGACGAACTCCAGTTCTTAAAGCCTTATATAATTTGATTTTATCTATTAATGAATAAATGGTTAAAACGGGGAGTTTTCGAAACAAATAATTTTTCTTATACCCCCTTGATGAACACCTTTCTATTCTTGTTTGATGTGAGGGAATATTAGTTAAGGGGGGTTAAAAAAAATTCTTTCACTACGTGTGTAATAAACATTGTGTGTGGGACCAGCAATTGCTTAGTATGGGGGAATTTTAATGTGTGCTTAAACACACATCATTTTTATACCGGAAAACACTCTAAAGGAGACTAATAACCATAAAATATATGAAATTATATTGCAAATATGTTTGGTATGTGTTATTATGTCTTTCAGGTACAAAGGATTAAAAACAAATCAAAAACGGTAATTTTCGAATAAGTTTTGACGACGTTTTCACGTTTTTCGAGATTTAACAAAGTCATAAAAATTCCCCGAGCACTCCATTGGAAAGAGCACGAAATTACGAATTCATCGGTACTTTTATTAATTTTTGAACTGGTCCAAATAATTTTATTTGGACCGGTCAAATCTCATTTTGACCTACTTTTAATAAAACTGGACCTAGCCAATTTATCCCTTAAGAGAAATTATGTACGTATATATAATAGGAACTCTGCCCAGCTCAATTGGCAAAGGGCATCCCATTGAGTTCCTATCCAAGAGGTCCTAGGTTCGAGCCAGGCTATGCCTATTTTTGCTATATATCCCATAGCCACGTCAGTAGCCATGTCAGCTGACACGTGGCTGCCTCGTGGCTGACGCGTGTCAGGTGGGTCCCACTTCTGCCACGTGGCAGTGACTATCCAATCACAGCCTGCCACGTGGAAGCTTCTGACATCTGACTGTGTAGGTACGAGGATCAGACTGACATGTCAGTACGAGGTGTACGAGGTGGCTGGCCAATCAGAGGCCGCCACGTGTATACGATGACGAATTAATCAGAGGTGTCAGAACGCGTGATCTAAGGTTCTAGAAGGTGAAATTTGGCTGGTGGATTAGTGGTGACGTGGCAGTTTGATTGGTCGAAAATCATTATATATGGCTGGTAAATATCTACTCGCGTTAAATGACTATACTACCCCAAGCCCAATGGTGCTATAAATGGATGCTCTCATCACACAGAAGACGCTAAATCTTTCTTTTTTTCATTTTTACTATTTCACATAGTATTATTAGTGTAGCTTATTTTGTATTTAGTTTAGGTTTGTGTAAACGCTTTTTAAAGCTTATTTTTCCAACTTATTGTACCTTGGCTTATTAATGAAGATGAAGATGTTTTTTTGATATCACTTGAGCTTATTCTTTCTCTAATCCTCTATTTTTCTTATTTTCTTTTTCTAGCTTATTTTCAAGTAATCTCTTATTAGCTTATTTTTTGGATCCTATCTTTTAAGCTTATATTCGAATCAGCTATGTGGAAAACTAGAATAGGGGGTTGAATAGTTTATCGCTTTTTAATTTAATATTTAAATTTGTTTATAAAAACTTAGATTTGACTTTTTGTGAATTCAATACTTGCACAATATGAACAATGTAAATATGTAGAAGTAAATAAAAGATAAGAGTTGGAAAGATCAAACCACAACACAAGGATTTATAGTGGTTTGGTTACGAAGCTCTTCTTCGGCCTACTCCACTCCCCGAGCACCAAATTCGAGAGTTTTCTTCACTATGTCAGCAAGCTCCCTTATGGCGAAGAAAACCGTACACAACGTTGCTTAAATCAATTATATTCAAATACGCAATATTGTTATATATAGAATGTATTATATTATCCATGTGATTAGAGATCTTGTTTAGGTTCTTATCATGTACAGGACCCTTTGTCTATAAAAGGAGTTCTTAGTTTAGAAAAAGAGAGACATCACTTACATAGATCCTCCATAGACTTTCTCATAGCTTTAAGGTTTTGTAAACCCTAGTACTTTTGAGTACTCGTATTATTCATCACTAATAATATGGCTTGTTTTTTTATTCACTGTTTTCATTCCATTACCATTGTTTATTCTTTCTTAAAACACTAAAGGATAGATTCCGCATAACCTTTGGTGAAACATTTCAACAAAGTTTCTCACATTATTATCTTGTGATTACCAAGGTAATAATAACCTTATAACCTAAGGCAGTAGATCTAGGGTTTTGGGACTCAACAAGTGGTATCAGAGCTTGTTGAGAGACTTTGATCTAAAAAGCATAACATTCCAAACTTCTCAATCCAAACAGAAATGGATCCCTATGTTACACCCCTCCCAATTCGCAAAACTTCCAATCCTTTACAACTGTAAATTTGAACATTGGCCAATATAGAAAACAAACAGTACCTACAACATGAACACTACGCTCTATGGGAAGTCAAATAAAGAGTTTTGGTGACTCATATAGAGCTCCTACACAAGATAAAAGTGTATCTGGTGAAGCTACTCCATCATCAAGGAGCAAGGGAAGGACTGTGGCTGTAACAGCAGAAGACATGCAAAAGAGACGAAATGATGTCAAGGCAAGAACTACTTTGCTGCTGTCTCTCCCTGATGAACATCAGTTGAGGTTTTTAAATTCTGACAAGTATGTAATAGCCAAGGAATTAAGGAAGCACTCTTAAGACCCTTGGTGGAAATGAAGCCACCAAAAAGACAAAGAAGAATCTGTTAAAGCAACAATATGGAAACTTCAAAGCTGAAGGATCAGAGACTCTAGAGCAAACTTTTAATAGATTGCAGGCTATTGTGAGTCAACTTGAGTTCTTAGATGTTCCAGTTGAACAAGAAGATCTGAACCAGAAGTTTTTGACAAGCCTTTCACCAAAATGGCTTATGCATACTATTGTTTGGAGAAACAGAAATGACCTAGACACAATGAGTCTGGATGATTTGTATAATCATCTCAAGGTCTATGAATTAGAGGTCCAAAACAAGGGAGGATCAAGTTCTCAAAATATGGCCTTCATTTCTTCTTCAAATACCAACAGTGGAAAAAGTGAAGTTCCTACTGCTCAAAGTTCTTCCACTGCTAGTGGTCAAGTTACAACTGTTAGCACTGAAGTTGCCACTGCTACCTTTAGCCATGATACTATCTGTGCATACATAGCTACTCAGCAAAGTGGTTCTCAAATTAAATATGAGGACATTACTCAGATCGATGATGATGACATTGAAGAGATAGACATCAAATGGAATATGGCTTTGCTAAGTATGAGGGCTGATAGGTTCTGGAAGAAGACTGGTAAGAAGATTACCATTCAAGGGTCTGATGTAGCTGGGTTTGATAAATCTAAAGTGGAATGCTTCAATTGCCACAAATTGGGGCATTTTGCTAGAGAGTGCAGAGCACCAAGGAGTCAGGACAGAAGTAGAAGAGAGAGCTACAAGAAGGAGCCAAAGGTTGAAGAGCCTAGCCACAAGGCAATGATGGCCATTGATGGCATTGGATGGGACTGGAGCTTTATGGCTGAAGAAAATGAAGCTTCAGAGAATCAAGCACTTGTAGCAGAAGAGGTTGTACCAACAGAATTTGCTTTGATGGCAATGTCTAGTTCAAGCTCAGACAATGAGGTATATGATGATTCATATTGTTCTAAATCTTGTAGGAAGAACACAAAAAACCTCACTACTAAAATTAGTAAGCTTAGAGAAGAACTTTTTGATAGTGAATCAGATTTGTGTAATTATAAAAGAGGCTTATCACAGGTTGAAGCTAGGTTGGTTGAGTTTAAAATAAATGAATCTAAATTCTGTGAAAAGATAAGAGTCTTAGAAAGAGATTTAGAACTTAAGGATTTAAAATTAAGAATTCTTACAAATGACTTGAAGAAGTCAAGAAAGAGAGAGATGGCATTGCTTTCTAAGTTAGAAAAGTTTGTAAACTCATCTAAAGACTTAGATCAAATGTTAGAAAGTCAAAAATCAGGTAAGGACAAGAAGGGTGTGGGATTTGATGAATATAGAGCTGTCCCACCCCCTCCTGCACAAGTCTATTCACCTCCCATGCCAGATTTGTCTTGGACAGGTTTACCTGAATTTGCTGATAACACTGTCACTGACTATACTAGGCCCACACCTAGTGTAGATGTAACAAATGATGTAAGAAGTGAACTAGATGGAAATAACTTGACTGTTTGTGAACATGGAGGAACATCTAGTAATGTTGTGTCAAAGCCCATAATTACTTTGAAAAAGATCTGTTGTCCCTAAATGTCATTAAAATCAATATATTTTTGAAAATGCAGGAAACCAACCAGGCTAAATATGCTGAGTTAATATAGGAACATCACACAAAGCGCTAATGTTAGGTCTAACAAATTTGTCCTCCAATAATTAGACTGGGATTCGTGAGGATGGAAAGTGATCAGAATCCACACCTATTGAGTCTATCAGGTCAACCATTATCAGAATAGAGATCAACCTAGAGGGAACCAGAGGAATTGGAACAATCTAAAATCCCAACAGCTAGGAAAAGACTTTGTGATGCAAAATAAAGCATGTTATAAATGTGGTAGCTTTGAGCATTTGAAGGTTAACTGTAATAAAAATAAGTGGGTAAATAAAGGGAAAAACTGGTCAAGGGTTAATTATACCCAAGGAAACTTGACACCCAAAGCTATTTTGCTCAAATCTGGCACAAAAACCATTGCTCCTAATAGATCTTTTTCCACTGCCAGAACATCTTTGAATGTTGCTCAACCAAAAATGAAATCTTTTGTTAAATCAGCACATTCAAATGTAAAAAGGCCCTTTGAAAGAAAAGCAGTAGCTAAAAATAAAATTTGGGTTCCAACTGTTAGAACAAAAAATCCCATTGTTGGCTTAAAAGTTCCCACTGCTAAGCCAACAGTTGCTGCTGCTAAGGGAAACAAGGGAAAAGTTGTTAAGGCCTCAGCTCATTGGATTTGGAAACCTAAGCAAAATTCCTCTGGTCAAGGTTCAAATGTCAATGGTGTATCAGTGACTTTCAAGAAAACAATATCATTGATACACAAGGCGAGACTTAAAGTCAGTAATTAAGTTTGGGTCACCAAAGAGAACTAAACTCTCTTTATTTGTGCAGGGCAAACCACTGGATAATATTGATGATAAAGAATTTTGGGATAGTGGTTGCTCAAGGCACATGACTGGCAACATATCCTATCTATCAGATTATGAGCCTTATGATGCGGATGTGTTGTCATTTGGATAAGGAGTGGAAAGATTACTATCAAAGCACAAAAAAAATAAAGACTAGTAATGAATTTGAAAATGTGCATTTTGTGAAAGAGCTTAAATACAACCTGTTTAATGTATCTCAAATCCGTGATAACAAAAATTGTGTCCTATTTAGTGATTCTGAGTGCATTGTATTGGGTAGATATTTTAAGCTTGAGGATGATAGGCATGTGTTGCTTAGAACACCTAGACAGTAGAATATGTATGATGTTGACTTAAAAGACATTGTCCCTCATAAAAATCTAACTTGCTTGATTGCTAAGGACTCTGTAAATGAAAGCATGTTATGACATAGAAGATTGGGTCATTTAAACTTTAAAACAATGAATAAATTGGTTAGGAATAATCTAGTTATAGGTTTGCCCTCCAAAATATTTAAAAATGACCATTCATGTGTTGATTGCTTGAAAGGAAAACAGCATAAGGCTTCATGTAAGTCCAAGTTAGTGAATTCAACTTCTAAGCCCCTTCACACCTTGCATATGGATTTGTTTGGACCTACCTCTATTAGTAGTCTGAACCATAAATGGTATTGCTTAGTTGTCACTGATGATTTTTCTAGGTTTACTTGGAATTTCTTTCTAAAAACTAAGGATGAAACATATAGGATCCTTTATAAACTTCATAACAGAAATAGAAAATCTAAAAGACCTTAAGGTTAAAATTATCAGATGTGATAATGGGGGTGAGTTTAGGAACAAAGAAATGGATGATTTCTGTTCTAGGAAAGGTATTAAGAGAGAGTTTAGTAATGCAAGAACCCCTCAGCAGAATGGGGTTGCTGAAAGAAGAAATAGAACTCTCATAGAAGCTGCAAGGACCATGTTGGCTGATGCTAAACTTCCTGTTACCTTTTGGGCTGAAGCAGTTAACACTGCTTGCTATGTCCAAAACAGAGTGTTAGTAACTAAGCCACTCAATAAGACTCCTTATGAACTTTTTAATGGAAGAGCCCCTGCTATAGGGTTCTTAAGACCATTTGGGTGTCATGTCATGATTCTTAATACCTTGGACCACTTAGGCAAGTTTGATGCTAAGGGAGATGAAGGTTTCTTTGTAGGATACTCCCTAAATAGTAAAGCTTTCAGGGTGTATAACAAGAGAACCAAACACATAGAGGAAAACTTGCATATAAATTTCCTAGAAAGTAAAGTCATTGATAAAGCAGGTGGTCCAAACTGGTTGTTTGATATTGAATCCCTAATCAAGTCTATGAATTATATACCAGTTGTTGGTGCAGGAACATCTTCTTCTAACATTTCAGGTACAAAAGAAGATGTAAAGCAAGCTGAGAAGGAAAAAGGATCTCCTCTAAGATTCATAGCTCTTCCAAATTGGTTTCATGAGGCTCAAATGATAACTACAAATGATGCTGCAAAGAAAAGTGGTGGAATTCTTATTGATTCACCTCAAAAGGAACAAGAAGAGGTTCATACGGATAAAGATGTTTCTGAACAGGTTGAACATGAAGTGAATGAAGAAGTTCCTGAAAGCAGTGGAATCTCTTTTCCCACTGCTAGTTCAAAAGAGTCATCTAAGCTCACTTCAACCCCAACAGTGGAAACTGCTGTTCCCACTGTTAGTACACATGTTCCCACTGCTAGTGAAAATATCTTCACTATTGATCCATCTGAGCCTCCTTCAACACCAACAGTGGAAACTACAGTTCCCACTGTTAGTACACCTGTTCCAACTGTTATCAAATCTAGGGGAGGATTGAGATACTCACAGCCACCATCTATATCCAATGCTGTTTCATCTGAGAACAGAGTGGAAGATTTCTTTGGAGATTCAACTCATGCAACTAGACTGAATGAAGTGGAAGCTGATCTAAGCAATATGGAGACTACAATTCAAGTTAGTCCAACCCCCACTCTCAGGATCCATAAAGATCATCCAAAGAATCAGATAATTGGTCCTGTTGATACTCCAGTTTTAACCAGACATAAGTCTAAGAATGTTGATGAACAAAGCTTTCTAGCCACAATTCATCAAAAGACTGATCCTGATCTCCTACAGTTATGTCTATTTTCAGCCTTTCTATCTCAAGAAGAACCCAAAAAGATCTCTGAAGCTCTCAAAGATTCAAGCTGGGTAGAAGCTATGCAAGAGGAGCTCCTACAGTTTCAGATTCAGAATGTTTGGGTTTTGGTTGACTGTCCAAAAGGGGTGAGACCTATTGGGACAAAATGGGTTCTTAAAAACAAGAAAGATGAAAGGGGAATAGTCATTAGAAACAAGGCCAGACTGGTGGCTCAAGGACATACTCAGGAAGAGGGTATTGATTATGAAGAAGTCTTTGCACCAGTTGCAAGGATTGAGGCTATTAGGTTATTTTTAGCCTATGCTTCCTATATGGGTTTTACAGTATATCAAATGGATGTTAAAAGTGCATTCCTATATGGCACTATTGATGAAGAAGTGTATGTGATGCAGCCTCCTGGTTTTCAAGATCCTCAGTTTCCACACAAAGTCTATAAGGTGGTCAAGGCTATGTATGGACTTCACCAAGCACCTAGAGCCTGGTATGGTACTCTGTCCAAGTATTTGTTGGATAATGGCTTTCAAAGAGGTACTATAGATCAGACTTTGTTTATCAGGAAGCACAAAGGAGAGTTTTTGCTAGTACAAGTGTATGTGGATGACATTATATTTGGGTCATCCAATCCAAAGCTGTGCAGAGAATTTGAGGCTCTCATGCATGACAAATTCAAAATGAGTGCTATGGGTGAACTCAGTTTCTTCCTAGGTCTGCAAGTGTTACAAAAGAAAGATGGCATATTCCTCTCTCAAGATAAGTATGTTGGTGATATTCTGAAAAAGTTTGGGTTCTCAGACCTCAGGTCAGCAAACACTCCCATGGATAGAGAGAATCCTTGGGGAAAAGATGGAACTGGTAAAGATGTGGATCTTCATTTGTATAGATCCATGATTGGATCTTTAATGTATCTCACTGCATCAAGACCAGATATTATGTTTGCTGTATGTGCATGTGCTAGACATCAAGTGACACCCAAAGAATGCCATCTTCATGCAGTTAAGAGAATCTTTAGGTACCTAAAAGGACATCCTAAGTTAGGACTTTGGTATCCTAAAGAGTCTCCCTTTGACTTAGTGGCATATTCAGACAGTGATTATGGTGGTGCTAGTCAAGATAGGAAGTCCACCACTGGAGGATGTCAGTTTTTAGGAAGAAGGTTAATCTCTTGGCAATGTAAGAAGCAGACCATTGTGGCCTGGTGTAGAAGTTTTAACACACGTAAAAATATATATATAATATAATACTTTAAAAGAGTAATTAAGAAAATTACCAAGTCACCCTTGATAAAATTCACTCTCAAAAAAATATATATATAATATAATATATAATACGTATATTTAACCGGCCAAGTATGATCACCCGGGTCGTTTCCCCAACGACTAGTGAAATTGAAACCACGTTTTAGTTCGGATTCTGATTTGAATGAAGCAAAGATGTTTGACTTGATAAGCTATGACTACTAAATAAAATCAATTAAAATGGACAATTAAAAACAATTAATCAATTAAACTAATACGGGAAACAATTAAAACGTGACAATTAAGCAAGTAAACTAAATTTAACCCTAAGAGTGCAAACTAATTTTCTACACCTAAATTAGGATAAAAGGAAATTTTAAGAAAAATAAAAATATCTTTTAGATTATTTTTGTATTTTTTTTATTAATTAAAAACTATTTAATTCTAATTAAATCCTAAAAATAAAAATTAGAAAGTAATTGAAATTATATTTTTCGTAAGTAAAATAAGTAAAAAGGAAATTTTAGAAAAATAAATTACTATTTTTGGCTTTTTAGATTAAAAGATATGATTTTTCTAAAATTTAAACTAATTAAAAAACAAAGTACGTTCTAATTCTCCATCCCCCCACTTAAATTATACAACGTCCTCGTTGTATAAATAAAACAATTAAATAATATGAGAAATAGAATTAGAACGAGGAACTCCCCTTGATATTTTGCTCGGGATGATTCTCAAAGTTGAGTTCTTGAGCAAAAAATGTGTTGAACAGCCGTCTTGAGATTTCAAGACTCCAACACTTCGAGATTTCCAGATTTATAAATACTCCACCAATGTTTCGTTTTGTTCAAAAGTCCCTGTATAAGCATAAAGAAAACAAGTGCAACTCCTATCATTCTAGTGTATTTCGTTTGGTTAGACTTGAAATAATAACCTAAAACTATATAGGAAGTCAATACGCCGTATCCATACCCCAGGATACGCCATATTGTTACCTGTATACGCTGTTTTTATTTAATGAATACGTCGTATAGACTGTGCTGAAGATAAAGATTGGATAGCGTCCAGATAGTCAATACGTCGTATCCATGGGGTTTGGATACGCCGTATAGACAGTTTGGGAAGACAGACTCGACAAGAAATTGAAAATTACATTCCGGGTTGTCTCTCGGCAAGCACTTTTGTTTACAGAAAAGTCTTTAAGTTAGACTTGCTCCAAATTAATCCCATCCTTATACAACAATTTGGGGTCGAACGGGATTCCAAACGGCACATATAGATTCTTGATAAGATTTAAAAGCATCCCGTTGTTAAGACAATTACAAGCCATGATATTAACATTTAGCTTTTTGATAAAAGTTTCAGTTTTGAAAAATTTATTAGATGTATCATGACTTGTTTTCGAAAGTTTATTTGACCCTTGTGCATAAGCATCAACATCGACATTTATTGCATTAGGTAATGGTATGACAGACATTTCCCCCGAAGGTTGCTCAATATCAATTTTATCATTATCATTGTTCGTATATGATTTTAGATCATCGGGATAAATCACATTAAAAGGAAATAAATCATTAAACTTATAAAATTTTTGTTCCATTTCATCACATTCGTGACAATGATGTGTCAATATTTAAATTCCGCGATAAGTGATGACTTGCAATATGTTCATTTAAGAAATCTGATTTAGACGTTAGAGCATCATTGTAAACAATGGCTGGAAATTCATTCTCAACGTCTTTAAATAAGTCTAAATCATTAGAATAACTGACCTTAGGCTCGGGTGTTAGAAACAAAGGCATATTGACTTTATCATTATCATTTTCCGAATCCGTTTTCAAATTGTTGACATAAATTATTTTATAGGAAAATGAATTTTCGTCATAAATTACCGTGTAATCTTCATCATCGGATTCGTCGAATGATATTCTAAAGTCAATTTTCATTGGTCGTTAGAGGACCTATCCGTGGACTCGCAGAGAGTGTTGTATTAGATGTTATATCATCGAAGACTATAGCTGGGAATTCAGTTTCAACAGATTTGAGATCGTGAACGTCTTCATCGTACCAGATCTTACCATACTTAGCAGTTTCCTAGTTAAACACTGTCCTATGTTTTTGATCTTTTTCTTCCTCGAGTCTGATATACTCCTTTATAGTAATTTTGGGGTTGTCTATATTAACATGTAATAAAATAGCTAGGAAAGAAAATGGTCAAATAGACAAATACGCCGTATTCAGTAAACTGAATACGCCGTATAGATGTTTAGAGTCGAATACGCTGTATTGGTTTAAAAAAATTTATATGCCGTATCTAATAAATTAAATACGCCGTATTTCGTAATCGACTCAGAATATAAGATGGCTTAAATAATGCCAAAATTTAAACAAACGAATTAAACACGCAATACGAATCAAATTAAATTTACAACTAAACTAAACAATCTAGTATAATGGTAAGAAATACTATAAGAATAAGGTTAATTAATTCACTCACTCGCAAAAGCGGCAGCAAAAACTGATTGCTGTCGTGTAGGGTCAATTATTTGATTATCAAGTTTTAAATTTATATTTAGCCGAAAAACCTAAAACAACACTTTAACGAGCAATGTACCCGGTCAAGATGGAGTTCGCGGTAAGTAGGGTGTCGAACACTAAGAATGAAACATTAATCCTATATTCTATTAGTATTTAATTAGTCTATTTACTGGTTAAACCTTATGCAATGTAACGTTGTCTAATGATATGGGGTTTTTCATCCTGAGAGACTAGCACAGGTTTGGTGGAAACAAATATCAATTCAATACACAATAAACACAAAAGAAGAAATACAGAAGATAGAAAAGCGGTACAAGCCAAATGATAGAAAACTGTATTAGCCATATTGAATCCAGTTCAATGCTGGTTTGTTTGTTTTAGTGCAATGATTACTATCATCGAAGAGCGGCATATCATTCTTAAGACTTAGGCGGGTCATCATCCTAAACCAACCTAATAATCCTATTTCAATTAACGCGTCGGCTTAAAGCATCCTTGTTTATTATAAACAATCTTAGGGAATGCAAAGCATGGTGATTCCAGTTAAAACCCTAGCTTCAACGGGACTTTATTACCCACTTATTGTTTAACGGCGTTTATATACTAAGTAGTCCACTATTCCCAAACATTAGCAGTATCATTAAGAGCTTGATTTCTGAAACATTAAACGGTCACCTAGTCCCAACTAAGCTGCAATAATTCAAAGACAAGACTTGAAACGTTATTTTGTTGATCTAAGGTCTATAATATAAAACACGATATGGGAAGCTATCCCAGTATCTAGATTACTTTTTAGGTATCACTAGACCCAATTGAATTATAGGTCGCATATTCAAACACATAAACAAGTATGAGGTGATAAACATAATTAAACAATCAATGATTAATTAAGAAATTGATTTTAAAACAAACTAAACATTGAACTTTCATTAAGATGGCTAATACCCGAGGGTATTAGCCCACAACCATTGTAATTATACAAGGGTAATCAAACAATGAAAAATCAAACATTTAAGAGATATAAATACACGATGTCTTCTATGGATTCGTGATCAATGCTTGACCTTTGTGGCTGATCTTCTCTTCTAAAATTCGTCTTTAGTGAGTATGGTATAAGGAATATGATATTGCACACTGAAAACTCGTTTTTGAGTCTTCTATTTATAGTGTCTGAAAAAGACTCGATATGCCATATCTAGCAAGGTTGATACGGCGTATTGGGCTGAATTCCTTGTAGTGCGCGCTACGTTCAATTCAATCAGTGATATCATTCCCAATTTACTTGATTTACTATATCTTCGAATAGTTATCTTTATGGATATGGCGTATGTAGACAGCATGGATACGCCGTATGATAATTGGACAAACGCGTATCTTGTGATGTCTTGGCGCTAATACGCCGTATATCTCTTATTAGCTGGATACGGCGAAATTGGTGAAATTTTCACGCCATCTTCAATATCATTGTTTATCTCTAATTTATGCGCCTTTAGCTTCTCTACACAACCCTCATGAATACTGCATTTACAACTTTAAAGCATTAAGTACCAAATAATACAATAATTATATAAAATGGGCAAAACAGCTGGGATAAATGATAAAATAAAGTGACGTTATTTGATGTCATCAGGCTCAGTGGGTTATCGCTACTTAGGCAAACACGTAATCATGTTAAAATGTACACTTGCGTCCATTTTGTAAAATAATGCATGTTTCTCACCCCAAAAGTTGTAAATCATTGTAATCGTAAAAACATGGGGCTATGAACTCACCTCAAGTGAATGAACGGATAGCGAATATCAAATAAGTGAAAACGTCACGCGAATGTCCGAATGCAACCTAAGTAATTATAGGTCGAATGAGTCTAATGTACTTAATGTAAATACCACATCACAAGTTATAATGTTACACCACCAACTAATATTTTTTTGTTAAAAACACTTGATTTAACGTTTTTATTATTTGTATAATGTTATCGTATAAGTAGTTCAATCGTCTTGTAAAATAATATTTATAAAGTTAAAACTCGTATAAATATTATATAAGTGATTCTAAAATGTTTCGTGAAATTTTTATTAAAAACGAACCAACACTATTCATGTCAGGAAATAGTGCACAAGTATGAAAATAGTGCGTATCTTTCTCGTTTTAACTCCGTTTTATACGTTCTTTATGTCTACGGTTTGGTATTAAGAAAATCTATCAAAATAATATATTTATAATATTTTTGTTACTGATGAACAGTAACTTCTTACTGTTTATAAATTTTATAAAACTATTTTTATATATTTAATTATCGTAATCTCGTAAAAGTCATAACTTACTCATTTTAATTCCCTTTTTAGTGATTCTTTCGAGCACGTCTTCGTAATTAAAAGTTCTATCTAAATAAAATATTTTCCAAAAAGTTTCTGTAATGAACAGTAATTTATTTTTATAAAATTATTTATAAAGTATTATTATTGTAAACTTGCAAACGGCGCAACTTCTTCGTTATAGCTCGGATTTTTCGAGTTCTTTATATGCATTAACGATCCCCATACAAGTAGTATTATAATAAAACATAAAATAAATGTTTTATTTTTCGAATTAAAACAAAATGTTTTGAGTTTTTAAATAAAAAGTGTTTAAACTTATTTTTATAAACTTTTTGGCATAAATGTATTACTACAAGTCCTCTACCATATTTTATACCACAAATCTTATATATTTTAAGTCCTTTAGTCCATCATTTGTCCAAATAATGTGTCCATGATAATCTCTATACATATATATAGCTTTGTATTTTTAGCATTATTTCAATGCAATAATACATAGGTTTAAATATCATATATCTACATTTTATTTTGTAACTCATGAAAACATAAACCTAGGTGGTGATTAACAAGATAACTAGTATGCACAACATGAAAGTAAAGTATTGAAAAGATTAAGGTTTAGAAGACCTTAGGCAAGAGTAGAATGATGAAGATCACAATATCAATTCTAAAAATCAAAACCCAAATAGAAACCCTAATGAGAAAACCCTAACTTTAATCTTGATTAAACCGTGCTAGAATGATTACCCACGCTTCCAAAATACTTCCAAACACCTTAGATAATACCCTTGATTACTTAAATGCTTTCTAGAAAGAAAAATTATGAATCGTTCTTGGTTTTTGAGGGTGATCCGTGGGTAGGAGAGAAAGAAGGAGAATGGTTTGAGTTTTTGCTAGTAAATGAAAGTGAATGAATGAATACTAGTGGTAGTCTCCTTATATATGCACAAAGGTAGTCAAAGTTACTATTAGGAAAGTCCAAGTATAAGATATTAGTGAGCTAGGGGGACGGTTACACAAGGAGGAAAACAAGGAACATGTTGGTTTGAACTAGCTACAAGTGTACTAGTGATAAGAAGTCTTAGAAAAGATTTTGTGTGCTATGTTCCTTGTGGTTGCCGTGATTTAGGGGGAGAAAAGAAATCCAAAAATTGCTTTGATATTTTTAGGAGAAGTATACTAGTAATACTTGTAGTTTAGGAAGTATAGATAGGTTTAGGTGCTTCCGGGTATGCCTAAATATATTTAATTGCAAAACGTAAACGTGTTACGTAACCAATAAAAATAAAATATAAAAAGTTGATTATTACTTTCGTAAAAATAATATAATGCTTGCTTGTCGTAAACTTTTATTTGGTTTGGTGCCGTTTACGTTGAATGAGATATTTTTAGTATACGCGATTAAAAACTAAACGATAAAAATTAAAAGGCAACGCGTAAACTCAAAAAATAATTAGATTGAGAATTATTGAAGTCCGTAAAATGACCTGAAAAGCCAGATTGTTTATAGTCTTCCCCTAAGGGGCCTTCGTCCGCAAGGCACAAGTGGCGCACTTGTAGAGGGTGCGGTTTTTTGTGAAGAGTGTGGATAGTTTTGTGGTGGGGGGGGGGGACACTTGACGAAGGTACGGGTTTAGTGAAGAGATGCGGATACTTCTATTGAAATTGGTCTTCACGTTCCCATGTGAACTCAGGACCCCTCCTAGAGTTTCATCGAACCTTGAAAATTGGGATACAGCTTTGCTTCAACCGTTTAACATCTTGATCCATGATTTCTACAGGTTCCTCCACAAAACAGAGCTTATCATCAATATGTAGTCCACCCAACGAAATGGCTAATGGTTCATCAGAATAACATTTCTTCAGGTTGGATACATGAAACGTATTGTGAACCCTGCTCAACTCTTGAGGAAGCTCAAGCTTGTAAGCAACGGCTCTAACCTTAGCTAACACCTTAAAAGGTCCCACATACCTAGGGTTTAATTTTCCCCGTTTTCCAAAATGCACGACCCCTTTCCAAGATGAAACTTTAAGCATAACTCTATCTCCAACTTGAAATTCCATTGGCTTACGCTTTAAATCGGCATAACTCTTTTGTCGGTCGTGAGCGGCTTGAATCCTTTGCTTGATCTTAATAACCTTCTCGGTTGTCTCTTAAACTATTTATGGACCGGTGAGTTGAACTTCTCCAACCTCGGCCCAACAAACAGGTGAACGACACTTTCGACCGTAAAGTGCCTCAAATGGTGCAGCCTTGATGCTAGCGTGATAACTATTGTTATATGAAAATTCAACTAACGACAAATGTTTAACCCAACCATTGCCGAAGTCGATCACACAAGCACGTATCATATCCTTGAGATTTTGGATAGTTCTCTCGCTTTGTCCGTCAGTTTGCGAATGGTATGCAGTACTCATATCTAAGCTAGTACCCAAAGCCTTCTGAAGTGACCTCCAGAAATTTGATGTGAATCTAGGGTCACGATCACAAATGATCGAGACATGTATTTCATGCCTTGTGACTGTCTCCTTTAGGTACATCCTTGCCAACTTCTCTATGGGATTAGTTTCCCTCATTGGTATGAAGATTGCAGACTTCGTAAGTCGGTCAACAATCACCTAAATTTTGTCATAACCTTGCGACAACTTAGGAAGCTTTGTAACAAAATCCATTATGATGTTATCCTACTTCCATTGGGGTATCTCGGGTTGCACTAACAAACCCGATGGCCTTTGGTGTTCGGCCTTGACCCTAGCACATGTCAAACATTCGCGAACATAGGTGGCGATTTCCACCTTCATATTGGGCCACCAATATAGCTTCTTCATGTCCTGATACATCTTGTCGGAACCCAGATGGATGGAGTATTTTGACTTGTAGGACTCGTGCATGATCACAGTCCTTAAGTCACCATAACATGGCAACCAACTCCTGCCATTTAGAGATAGGGTTCCATCGGCACGGGTGTTAACCAATAAGATTTCACTAACAAGAGACATGATCCGGAGGTCGGGGAGGATAGAAATAATAAGTTGCCATTTTATTAAAGAGATAAAGGAAAGAGTCTGTGTGTGTTTTCTAGAGAGAGAAACACCACACACTTATGAGACAAAATTATCCTCTTCACCCCTCCATGGAAGTATGGAGGGGATATATATATAGCCCGGGACACGATCTACTTACTACACTTGACATTTCTAGTCCCTGCGTGTCCGACTAATGTAAAATAATGTAATTCCGTATTAGCCGACATATTTTAAGGCTAACAACGGGGTTCCAACTTTTCCTTTAGTATATTCTTCCTGATCATACCTCGTACGTCTTCATTCTTGATGTTCTTGGGTTTCTGTGCTTCTATTTGAGCTTCCAAAATTTGTTTTGGGAGATCCAAACCAATAGTCATTATTAAGGCTCGAACCCGTAATGGCTTATTTCGTTCTTTACGGCTTAAGGCATCGGCCACTACGTTTGCTTTCCCCGGGTGATAACGAATTTTACAATCGTAATTACTGAGCAACTCTAACCAACGATGTTGCCTCATGTTCAACTCCTTTTGGTCAAGTATGTGTTGTAGACTCTTATGATCTGTGAACACCGTACACTTGGTTCCGTAGAAGTAGTGCCTCTAAATCTTTAGAGCAAACACCACTGCACCAAGTTCTAAATCATAAGTGGTATAATTTTTCTCATGAATCTTCAATTGTCGTGATGCATAAGCAATCACCTTCTCGTTTTGCATCAATACCGCACCCAATCCTTTATGCGACGCATCACAATAAACAATGAAGTTCTCAACTCCTTGAGGGAGAGCTAAGATGGGTGCGCTACACAACTTATTCTTCAATGTCTGAAAAGCTGCTTCTTGCTTGTCACCCCATTCAAAGGCGACTTTATTCTGAGTAAGCTTGGTCATCGGCTTAGCAATTTTAGAAATTCCTTCGATGAATCTCCGATAATAACCGGCAAGACCTAAAAATTGACGAATCTCCGTGGGAGTCTTGGGAGATGTCCAATATTTTATGGATTCGATCTTGGCAGGATCCACGTGAATGCCTTGACTATCAATCATATGGCTGAGAAGTTGTACCTTATGAATCTAAAATTCACATTTAGAAAATTTGGCGTACAACTCCTCTTTCTTTAGTAGCTCCAGGATTAACCTAAGATGCTCTTCATGTTCTTCTTTGTTCTTCGAGTAGATGAGGATATCATCAATAAAAACAATTACAAATTTACCCAAATATGGCTTGCACACCCGATTCATAAGATCCATAAATACCGTCGGTGCATTTGTCAAACCAAATGGCATAACTTGGAACTCATAATGACCATAACGAGTCTTGAATTCCATCTTTGGAATATCTCCTTCACGAACTCATAACTGATGATAACCTGATCGCAAGTTTATCTTAGAATAAACACTGGATCCTTGTAGTTGATCAAACAAATTGTCAATCCTCGGGAGTGGATAACGATTCTTTACGGTTAGTTTGTTCAATTCTTGATAGTCGATGTACATTCGAAATGGTCCGTCCTTCTTTTTGACAAACAAGACCGGAGCTCCCCAAGGTGAGGAACTGGGTCTTATAAATCCCTTGTCGGATAGCTCTTGCAGTTGCTCCGACAACTCTTTCATTTCGAAAAGAGCCAATCGATAAGGTGCTCGTGCTACAGGTGCAGCACCAGGTATCAAATCGATCTAGAATTCCACTTGTTGAGTTAGTGGAAGACGCGGCAAGTCTTCGGGAAATACTTCAGGAAAATCTCGAACGATTGGTACGTCATCAAGTTGCTCCTCCCCTAACTTGTCTTTAGTTTCCTTTGTAGTAATGTATGCCAAAAAGACGTGATGTCCTTTTAGCATGTACTTATGTGTTTTAGTGCACGAGATAATGTTCAAACGAGTCTCGTTTCCCCCGTCCCTGATTACGTCTGTCACCATGAATATATTAAGGTTTCATTCCCCAGGGAATATGAAACAATCTTCACGGACACAATCAATGACAACATGGTACTTTGCCAACCTGTCCATACCAACTATGACGTCGAAGCTACCAATTTCTCTAAACCGGGCATTAAAGTAATGTTGAAAGGTGGTTTAAGAAGTTTTAAAGTATCCTACCCCGGATTATAGAGATTTATCCCATTATTATTCCCGTCACCTAGTTCAACATATAAAAATGGTCCTAATGTAGTTGGTGTGATATCAATTAAGGAACTAAATGTAGTAGATACAAAACTTCTATCGGCACCAGTATCAAATAAAATAGAAGCATTGTGGTTGTTTAGAAGGAACATACCCTTAAGAACGTTGGAGTCTGGGTTTGTCCCCGCATTGCCCACCACATAAACCTTGGCTGGTGCAATTCCATTCCCACGTTGATTACCACGGTTTCCATTCTTTAGCTTTGGGTAGTCTTTCTTGAAGTGCCCTAGAACACCACACTCATAACAAGTGACAACATTCTGAGTTGTCCCGAAGTTCCCACGATTGTTATTGTTTCCATTGGGACCAGAACTTCTGCAGTCACGAGCCAGATGACCGATCTTCTTGCACTTATTACACCTGGGAGCACATAGACCTTTGTTGTGATAGTTGCATTTTGTACACAAGGGCAATGATCTTGTGTACTCCCTCTTTTCACCAGGCCCAGCGGTGTAAGCCCTCCCAATGTTCTGTCTCTTGTTTTGTTGTTGGTACCCCTGATTGTTTCCAGCATTATACTCCAACTTCCTCTTTTGCTCAGCTTGCCTTTCAGTAATAGTAAGGACTTTTTGATCCATCTAATCATTGGTAAACTCAATTGCCTTCTCCATCGTATTTGGTGATATGACATTACATATTTCCCCGAATCATATCAGGAAGTCCACCAACATATTTCTCAACTTCATCCGATTCCTCGGGAAACATACGTCCACACATCAGTGCAAGTTCTTAGAAACACAGAGTGTAGCTCAGGATATCAGTACCATTCACTTTTAGGTTCCAGATCTTAATTTCTAACTTCTTGATTTCACCCCTTGGGCAGTATTTAACTGTCATCATCTTCTTCAGTGTCTTTTAGTCCATGGCATAAGCAACATCTTGAGTAACAACCTTCATGTGGGAGTTCCACCATGTAAGGGCATTTCCAATAAAAGTACAAGTAGCAAACTTAACTTGGTTCTTTACAACACAGTTGCTTATATGGAATACTTATTCCATCTTTTCAAACCATTAGGCCAACACAACTACTCCTTCAGTACCCTTAAAAGTAAGGGGCTTTTAATTCAGGAAATCCTTGTACGTACACTCACGGGGAGTACGTATAGTTCCTCTAATTCCAGTGTTAGAATTGTGGCTTCCGTCGCCATGACCATTAGTGCTATTTCAAAGATTTTCATAGTTAGCAAGTGCCGCAAACACTCTTTCTTTGATTAGTTGTTCAACAGCAGCAACTGTTATAGGGGCAGCAGCCGTAGCAGCAGCATCTCTTGCAACAACAGCAGCAGCCCTTGGAGTAGCAGCAGAGTTTCTTCTTAGCGGCATATTATTCTAATTTACAACAATATAAAACACGTGAGTTTTCATAAACATCACAACATGACATGGGTACAACGCATATATAAGAAGATCACATCACACAGTGATTATATAACATGACTGGGATCACAAAACATAACAGAATTGAGATCGACATAACATAATACAACACATTATATATAACAATATCACATCACACAGTGATTATATAACATGACTGGGATCACAACACATAACAGAATTGAGATCGACATGACATAATACAACACATCATATACAACCGGGAAAACATACATGATTACCTGATACAAGAAATGAAAAATACAAATCTTACTGCCGTGCTAGCTGGGTATAAAACCCATAATACTTAGTCGGCTAACAAAATGATAGTTATGAATATGAAAGGTAGAGCCCTAGGCATCTACTAAAACCCCACAGCGCCCTCGGGAGCATCTGCACGAGTCTGATCTCTAGCCTGAAGTGCTTAAATCTCTCCTAAAGCCATTATCAAATGTCTCTGTAGTGATGAAACCTATGCAACCAGCGTCGCTATCAATGACTCCTGTGCATCGATACGGTGGTCCTGCATCCAAGTGTGAGTCCTGTATCCCAGAAGCTCATAGTGGACTGCCGAACTAAGTCCCACCGAATGTTCCTAAGCCTCTCGAGAGACTAGAGCCTCCTAATCTAAGAGTCGTGCAGTCTTATAGTAGTACTGCCTATCATCGACTAATGCCTCAACTCTTTGATATATCTGAGTCTGCTTGTCCTGGGTATCCCCTATCACAGCATAGATATCCTAGGTGTCCTGCTCCTAAACTGTAGCAAGCTCGGTCACCCTAGTATTGACCCCTTTAAGGGTCGCCGGTGCTACCTCCTCGAAAGCCTCTCTTGGGTCTACCCAAGTATCCCTAATCCCATAGCCAGTTGCCTCGGCTCTCTGTCATCTGGTTTTGGCATCCAGAGTGCCGATGAACCCATAATCTACCCTATGACCTCCAGTAGGTCCAGGAGCAGCAGTCGAACTCTGCCCCACCTCATACTTCGATGTGGGAGCAGTCGAACATAACCTCTTACAAGGTGGTAACTCGACCTCAGGAACATCCTCCCTATGGTCGACTGGTGGTGGCATGGATAGTAAGACTGGTAGTGGTAGTAGTGGTGATAAGGGAATCTGAGATAGTGGGGGTAACCAAGGTGATAGTGGAGATGGTGGTGGTGATGGTGGTGTAGGTGCGGCGGCATACTCAGATACGTACCTCCATAGATAGTGACATAGGTGGCTCAAGTCTGATAGTCTTCCGTGCCCTACGAAGACGTGTCTGAGCATAGGGGACCTTAGTCTGAGGTGATCTGGGTGTAGGTGCAGACTCATCGGTCTCAAATGCCTCTGTATCCCTAGCTAAGGGAACAGGGTCAACAACAGGTACAACATAAGAGTCGGTCAGAGCTAGGTGATCCTCCTCCTCCTCGTCATCATCCTCGTCCTCAAAGGGCTCCTCATCATCGTCATCAGTATCGTCATCATCATCATCGGAGGGTTTATTATCATCATCCCCTCCATCAGTAAGATATTCAGCATGATCCTCCTTTGAGTTGTCCTCCGGACCCTCCTTCGGATCGGAGTCTGCCACATAACTTGGTGACAAGGCAGTGGGTGAGGCATCACAGTAGTGGCTGTACCTCCAAGGTGCCCTCAGCACGGATGGCACAAAAGTACTCGGGGTACTCAGGCTCAGGTACGTATGATACCTCAACAGGTGAAGGTGGGTGCTTAGGACCGGGCACGTAATCGGGAGACGGTGGGTGCTCAGGTCATGGCACACAGTCCGGAGATGGCGGGGCTACCGGCTGCATAGGGAGTCCATCGTATCCGTATACGATGACTCGTAGAGAACCTCCATCAGACAGCTCCTCATCAGCTCCCCATAAGACTCTCCCTGGCTCGGAATTAGTGTAGACAGATGTGTAGGTGACTGTGGATGAAGAAGACATGACAAGATCTGTAACACTCAAATAGAGTTTACATTAGTACATATATAAGACCCATAAAAACATTACTTAATTATATTATAAACACGTAAGTGAACCGATAGCAGGCATCTAGTATAATCAACTAATGCAACAAGTAATGTATAAGTGAATGAGTGAATGAATGTCCCTTGAAAATCCCTTTGTATGATGTAATGTTTGAAAACGGTTATAGTCCAAGTAAAACCTGTTGAGTTGAACCTGGTTCCCATAACAGCGATGCTCTGATACACATCTGTAACACCCTCCCAAATTGGGGTCGCAAATAAATACGCAGCGGAATCAATGAGTCCGGGGCAATTACTTATTAGATCAATAGCACAAGATATGAGAACAACCTCTAAAAGAGTCGTTTAAAATACGATACATTAGATTTATTGAAATTGTTTAATACAAAGTGCAACGCTTAAATTGTTCAACATTAAAATAACAAGATTTTAGATCATCCTCGACCTTTTTGAAGGCTGCAACATCGGTTGTGAGCCGGCAAGATGCAACAAACTTTTATCGGTCTCGATTTATTATTCTTACTATGGGCCTTTTTTAGAAGGCTGCAACATCGGTTGTGAGCCGGCAAGATGCAGTAAACTTTTATCAGCCCACAGTTTATAATTATTACCCATCATCATTTTTTTTATTTTTTTTAATATTACCACGATATATAGAGAAAACTTGTTTTTAGAAAATTTAAGTATAAATTTGAACTAAGACTAAAATTATTGCTATCGACTACATCTCAAATTCAAAAGTTATTGATTTAAGTTTAATTTTCGAAGAGAGCACGTATTATTAATCCGGTTAGAAGCTTATGGGAGAGAAAAGCCACAAACTACACTTATGAACTCTTAAGATTTCCAACTAATCCTTGTTTAGCATCTAACTTATACTTAACTCTATTATTTTTCGTTCTTCGCAAAGATCTACAAATGCTTAGTCTAAAAGTTAAGGAACAAGTTAGAGCTCAACACGCTCGATTGGGTCAAAATTTATTCTTATTCTACCCAGCAGGAAAGTCAAAATTGTGACAAAACACTTATTTTATTTTTATAAATTTATAATTTTTTTCATTTTTTTGGTATTTTGGTGGTAAAAACGGGATTACCTGAAAACAACGGCTGCAGGCACAATCAAATCGAAGATCCCCCCCATACTAGAACAAAACATTGTCTTCAATGTTTTAAAGGGTACCTACGTCATACTAAAGTCGTTTATGATTTATGATAAAGATAAATGTTAGTCGATAAGATTAGGATATTGGATTCCCAAAAGAAGCTGAGGATGTGACGATCGAGTGAACGGTGGACAAAATCACGAGCACGAAAGTCTTCATAATCCGGGCAATCCTGGACATAAAACACAAAACATGAAGCACGAGAAAGAAAGAGGCGAGCCTCCTCACAACACTTATTCATTACTACTACTAATATTCCCCCCCCCCCCCCCCCCCCCCCCCCCCCCCCCCCCCCCCCCCCCCCACACTTATTCATTACTACTATTAATATTATATTAGGATAAGCATGGGTTGCCACCCACGAAGCGCTTATTTTTGTTAACCGAGTCTTGAGCCTGACTCGATCCCCCATACTTGAGCTGGTCAAGGAGGATAGAAATGGAGAAACGGAACATCCAAGATAGGAATGTCCCCTCCAGAAATCATCATCGGGCTTTCAGAAATGAGCTGGAAAGCTTTAAAGCCCCGATGAGATAAGAGATGAGGAGATTTCTCCTCATTAGAAGCAAGAATACCAGGATTGAAAACGTTGTCCTCATTTTCGGATGAAAATGGGAGCAAAGTGTCAAACACTGGAGAAAGAGGATCACGGATGAATGAGATAGAAAATTCATTCGGTGATAGAAATCTCTTGGATTGGACTTCAATGAATATCCCTGGATCGAAAATCTTGTTTCTAGTTCCGGAAGGAAAAGAAACTACAAGGTCGGATCCGAGGGAATCACTAGAAAGAGTGAAATCCGAATCCAGTTGAAGGGTGGGATGGGTGGGTAAAACATTAGGCACATGAACTCTTGGTTCTCTTGTTGGATTATCAAAAATATCCTCCACCACATCCATAGTGAAATTTCCCGAATCGGGCTCACTATCACAAAAGAATGCTTCATAATCTGGAAGAGATAAATCCAAATAAGAAGTGGGACTGCCACTACTAATCTCTTCCAGATTAAAGCAAAAAGTTTCAGATTCGGGTAAAGAATTATCAAAGGTGTTAGTCTCCTCCAAGAAAAAGTTAAGAGATGTGGAGGAAGACTTGGTCACAAAATCGAAAGATGGAATGGGATTATCTTTTAATGCTTCGATCTTAGCAATAAGAAGATTGACATTCAACAATTTTTCACGAAGAATACGTCTTTGATTGTTAGAAGAATATCAGTATCAATCCCTCCAACTTTCGGGACAACAATCTCCACCACCTCTAAGCTGACGAGCTTAGAATCGGAAGGTGATGCATCGACATAATCAATGTCCTCACCGTAAAGAGAATTGTCATCACTCGAAGAATCATCATCGTTGGAATTGATGAAAATCTCAGAATGGTCTTTTAAAACTTCAAGAGGGGTGGAATTGTCACAAAAAGGCACATCACACATACTGTCGGAAATACCCTCGGACTCACTTGGGATCGGGACAAGGTCCTCAGCACTATACTTTATTACTTTGTCTGATTTCGTTGCCGGAATAGTGTCAAGATGCTCATCCTCCATTATGAGAGAGTCAACGGGCTCCTCGGTTAATAAAACGAGTGTGATTGCAACATGATATTAGTCGTTTTCACATGCGTTTATCAAATAAACCCTCAAATGTATAATATATATTTATAAAACATATACGTATACGTAAGCTAAGTATCATACAAATTATTCTTAAGAAAGAATAAAAACTAATCAACACGGGTATCGTTTTCCTCGGCGAGAGGTGAATGGAAATCTACATTCAAGTTGTAAATCGAGCTTGATTGTCATTCAAGTTTTTGGTTTTAGTTTTAAACTATTTTTATACTAAAAATTAAACTAATATTAATTCTAAAATTAAAAACTAAAAGATTAAACTAAAATTGATCTAAAAGATATAAATGACAAATATGCTTGCTAAGTGACATGAAATGTTCCTTAAGTGCGGGCTTAGGCTTAATGAATTAAAATCCTTAGAAAACAAGTTTCAAGAAATTAAATGACAAGTAAAGTAAAATGCTTTTTAAAATAAATGACAAGTATTTAAATTGCATTAAAAGTAAATGACGGTATGTAAATTGGAAAATTCTAATGACTATTAATTTTTTATACCTTTTTAAAACCGCACTTAAATTCCAAATCACTAATCACTTAGCAAACACAAGTTATTACTGACCTAACTCAAACATTAATAAGCAATAGAAAAAAATATATTTAAACCAACATAAGCTATAATATTTAATTGAAAAAGGATAGAAAATGGAACCGAATTGAAGACCCGTAATTAAACGAATACCGCCCGATTTATTTAGCTAAAACAAATAATCAAATTCGGTCTAGCTAAATAAACCCTTAAGCTCCGCGCCTCGTGAGTTGAGCGGTACCAAAGTCAAAACACAAAAGAAATACATACTGTTAATGAAACAGTTAATAAAATAATAACACTCTTTCAATTCAACTGATTGCTCAAATCCAATTTCCAAATTGCAATATCTATTATAAATCCCCGAGGCCCAAAACAGATTAATACAAACCAAACGAGATCCAATTTCCTATCTAAACAAACCATATGGCCCAACAACAACGTGGCCCAGTTCCTTATAAACAAAACGCAACAAAACCAAACGCAACAATGATTTCTTACTAACTAAAAGGATTATTTTTAAGAAATAGGCTTAGTCACAAAAATAAGCAAATCTGATAAGCCATACTCAATAAGCACAATCGATAAAGCAAACACAAAGAAAACTAGCAATTTGTAAATGAGACTTAATCGAATTAGCACTAATCACTACTAAACGGGACGAAAACCTTAAACTTAAGCAAAATGAAATTAAGCAAATTTGACTAGATAAGCAAATCTAACAACCTAAATAACCCAAGGACGAATTAAGCAAAATAAAACGATGACAAAGCTAAGGAATAAGCTAAACGAGATCCACAACTAAATATACTTAATAAGCCTTAAACCTAAACGACATAAGCACTAAACTAATCAAATAAGCAAACGAAATAAGCAGCAAAGGCTCAGAATAAGCTATAAGCATAAAACGAATCTAAAGCCTAATCGAATAAGTAAATAAGCTCATAAAAATTTGATCTAGCAATTAAAGCTCACATAAATCCAAATAAGCAGTTTAGAAACTAAACTTAACAGAAAATATGAACTCCTAGATAAACTAAATCTTAATAAGCACAATAATAAGCTAAACTCGAGCTTATTCTAGCTTATTATTTCGAAAAATGTTTAAAAACTTTTGAAAATGAATCGAATGAGCCTTGAGAGCTTTTAGGAGTCATTTTTTAAGCCTTTAAGAACTTTTGAGAATAATAAGCTGGGAAAATAAGCACGAGATTATGGCTTATAGAATAACCCATACGAAAACAAAGATGAACGAGAAAGTAAGCAAACAAAGAAGCAAACCGGGATTTTTAATAAACTTCAAACCATTCTTAATACAATATTTCAATGAGCTTGCGAAATAAACTTGATACAATAAGCCAGAAATGAGAAATAAGCTATTACAAAACTACAAATAAGCTAAAAGCTAAAACTAAAAAATATAAAAACTAACTAACTCTCCAAATTGAAGGGAGCGTGTTATTATATAAGGAGAGAGAAGGGTAAGTTGTGTAAATTGGACCCAATAACCGCCTCATCATAAGCCAATCATTGGCCTTTATTTGTGATGCCTCGGATTGCAGTCTGCCAAAATGTTGATCCACCGGTTAAATATTGTCACGTGTCTATTTTGTATGCTTCATTTCAACGCAAGCACTTTTGTCCGTTTGATCATTACAATACATACATTTACCGTTGTACAATAGAAGCTACAGTGCTTCTATAGTACTGGGCTCTCACTTTGGGCCTGGGCTCCCACTTTGGGCTGGCCCAATTATTTATTTATTTTTTTTTTAAAATTTTTGGCACAAAATAGAGGGAAAAAAATATTACAAAAGTACCGATTCAATTTTAAAATAATCGATATAGTCACAAACGTACAACTTTAGATTGCATTACACGGTGTCATTTAAAAAAAACCCATATTGCAAAAAAAAACAAAGTTTTAAACATGAGGCCCAACACATAAGCCCATATAAAAAAACAAACTATTAAACATAAGACAAAAAAAATAAATTCGCAAAAAAAATACTAAAAAAAATAAAAATTTACCACCCCGCAACAACGCGCGGGACATAAACTCGTATAAGGGAAAAAACAAATTATTAAACATGATACCGAAAGAATAAACCCGCACTATTAAACATGAGACCGAAAAAATAAACCCGCAAAAAAAAACAATATAACCAAAGGAATAAAACATTTAAATATGAGGCCCAACACATAAGGCCATATAAGAAAAAAACAAACTATTAAACATGAGACCGAAAAAATAAACCCGCACAAAATTAAATAATAATAATAATAATAATAACAATGGCCCGCAACAACGCGCGAAAAATTAACGTCCCTCAGCAACGCGCGGCTAATCCTGCTTGTTTAACACAATTGAGAAATAAAATTGCACAAAAGCATCTCCGCGTGGCACAAGTTCATTTGCCTATTTCTTTTTGGTGGGATGTGGACTAGGGAATTAATTTCCTTTGCATGTGACCTGACGTCACAGCTTATACTTTAACAGAATTTGCTAATAAAAAAATGGGCCAACTTAGTTAATGTTGGGCCTTGGTTTGATAATGGGCTTCTTGCAACATGGGCTGGTCCGGTCCATAAAATGGGTTACGGGATGGCCCAATAAGATCTGAGGGCACCGCTGGACTTGTTTTTCCGTGCTCTTTCTACTGGTATGCTCGGGGACTTTTCACGACTTCATCTTAGCTTTGAGTAATAATTAAACTTGACCAAATTGAGCCCGATAATTCCCGTTTTTTTTGCTCCATTTTCAATCCTTTTACCCGCAAGACATAAAAATACCAAACAAACATATTTGCAAGATAATAAAGCATATTTTAGCATTTTTAGTCCAATTAATAGTGTTTTTCGGGTTATAAATGATGTGTATTTTAGCGAACATCAAATTCCCCCACACTAAGTCATTGTTGGTCCCACACGCAATGTAAATAAAACAAACCCGAAAATAAATAATTTTATCCCCTTTTAACTTATAACCCCTCACAATCAAAGAAGAACAGAAAAGATCCATTAAAAAATTCAAAAATCATTTAATTTCGCAAACACCCCCGTTTTAACCATTTGTTTGAATTTTTTTATTTTTTTATAATTTTCATAATTTCCAACTTACAACTTATTCATGTGTGACATAATGTAATGCTTTCATTATTCATTGATAACTTTTAGGATCACGGAACAAAAAGCACAAAAAGTGTCCAAATGGATAAATTCATCGTCCCCGACTTTCACCTCTCCAAGCCAAGCTTAAAAACAAGATCATTGTAAAATACAAGTTATGATGCTAACACTACTCATAAAAGCTAATTGTGTACTTACTTTTCCTCCCTTATTCCTAATTTTGTATCTCAAGATTTTATTATTATTATTATTATTGGTGACAAATAAATTATGCCCTTATTAATATAAAGTAAACCCGGTTTAGACCACAATTAGTTTGAAATCCTTTCCTAAAGAGACGATATGGTGAGAATAAGGTCCACATTAAGGTTCTAATTTCGCATGATTTAGGGGTTATCCTTTTTATTTCATCCGAAATAACTCAACTACGAGTCCAGAGACGGAGGCTTTATTTAGATAACCCCGGAGTCGAAATTTGGCTTTATACTTATTATTATTGCAACATTATTAAACCTCGGTCCTTTAGAAGGCTGCAACATCGGTTGTGAGCCGGCAAGATGCAGCAAACATATTTCGACCTTGGTAATTTCCTCGACCTTTTTGAAGGCTGCAACATCGGTTGTGAGCCGGCAAGAGGCAGTAAACTTTTATCAGCCCACAGTTTTTATTATTATTATTATTACCTCCAGCCTTTAAACGACTGTCACATCGGTATGCGAGCCGACCATGATCCAGAAGTCTTATTTCGGCTTTGGTTTATTACATAATTATTATTATTATAGCCAAATTTCAAGTCCTGTGGTCTTTTAACAATTGCAACATCGGTATGCGAGTCGACCATGGTCCAGGAGTCTATTTCCCCACAACACTGACAAAACCTCGATGTGTACCTTACTTTCACCAGAAGGAATCTTTACGAAGTGATTTAAACTAAGAATCGCAAAAACCTAAAGTAACTTTATTTATTCAACAATTATATAACGTTTATTAAGCCGATGGGAGCAAAAAGCCACAATTAACCTTTACGAGCCTTAAAGAAATCCAACTATTCTATGTTTAGCATCAAAACTTATACTCTACTCTATCATCTCTTGTTCTTCACAATTTAAAATTTCTAATAAAGAAACTCGTGAAAACTTAGCCTAGCGAATTAAGATCGGCACTTTAACAAGTCACATAGACTGGCAACAATCTTAATTTTAATAAATCAAACTTCGCATATTTAAAATCAATTATGGGAACTTAAAAGTCTTGACTTTTTTAAGCTAGACTTGCGTTTTATAGCTCCTTGTATAAAAGATTAGCAAAATTAATCTATTTGAATTTAAGGAGAAAGCTAAGATATAAAACCAGTCGGGTCAAAATTTACTTTTCGTTCTCACCAATGGAAAGCCTACATTCGTGTCAAAACTTTTTTTTTTTTATTATTATTTTTTATATATGAACAATAAACTAGATATTAAGACTTAAAAATTTAAAAATTTTGCGGAAAAACGGGGTACGTGAGAACAACGGGCATAGGTAGGTAAGATCATATCGAAGATTTACTATCCCATACTAAAACTAAACATTGTCCTCAATGCTTCCTAGTCTAAGGCTCAAAAACCCCATACTAGAACTCAAAAAGTCGAATGCATAATCCGAGCATGGAGAAAGTATCACAAAAATCTTAAGCTGTTTATCAAGTATGCTAAAAGATAGATGCTAGTCGATAATAATCTAGGATATAGGATTTCCCCAAACTAATGGCAAGCAAAGGCTAGGAAGCTCGAGTGGACCGGGACAAAACACCGAACACGAGAGTCTTTAAAAATTTTGGGTTAATCCTACAAACAATCACAAGCACAAACAAGATTTGGAAGAGTTCAACAGAATCGGAAGAGTACAAGCCTCCTCACATCACATAAGAAATAAGAAAGAAAATAGAAGGATAAGCATGGGGTGCCTCCCACGAAGCGCTTTGTTTTTGGTAACCGAGTCACATAGCTTGACTCGATCCCCGAATTCATTCGTCCTTGGAGAGAGTGTGGAGATCTTGGACTACCTTGGGTGGTAAGTCCCCTCCGAAGTAATGCTTCACACGATGACCATTCACCTTAAAGTTTGGACCATCGGGTTGAGATAACTCAATGGTTCCGTATGGAAAAACTTTGGTGATGGTGAAAGGTCCCTCACCAACTAGTTTTAAAGATTCCGAAGAATATCTTAAACGAGAGTTGAAAGAGTAAAAAACTCGTTCACCAACTTAAAAATGTGGTTTTTGATCTTTGAGTCATGAAGCTTCTTTGTCCTCTCTTTATAAATCAATAATTCTCGTAAGCTTGATCACAAAGCTCATTAAGTTCATTAAGTTGAAGCTTACGGTTATCACCCACGGTTTTAAGATCGAAGTTAGCATAGATTTTAAAAGCCCAATAGTTTTATGCTCTAATTCTATAGGTAAATACAAGACTTTTCCGTACACTAACTTGAATGGCTACAACCATTTGGTGTCTTAAAAGCAGTATGAAGATGCCATAAAGCTTCATCTCTAGTTTGTCAGACTATAGGCACGTTTCTCCAACCGTCCTTTCTAGAATACATTTTAAACCGCGATTGGACACCTCCACTTGACCAGCTTGTTTGAGGGTGGTAAGCCGGTAGCACGACGATGATGAACCCCATACTTAAGACATTACTTTAGCAAAACATGATCGTGCAAAAATGGGTCCTACATCGCTTATAATAGCTTCTAGTGTTCTAATCGGGCAAAAAAGAGACTTCAAAAACTAACTACAACTCTAGAATCATTTATGGGGAGAGCTTGCCTTCTACCCATTTTCAAAAGATAATCAAACTGCTACGATGATGTATTATTTCCCATGTGGGAAGACGGGGGGAATGTCCCATAAAATCAATACCCCATACATCGAAAATTTCACAAACTTGGAGAGCGTTTTGAGGCATTTCATCTCATTGTGAAATTTTGCCTTGTCTTTGACACGTATCACAAGACTTGATCATTGTATGGGCATCTCGATATATGGTAGGCCAAAAGAAACCGGCATCAAATACTTTTCGAGCGGTGAGATTAGCACTATGATGGCCCCCGTTGGTCCTGAATGACAAGCTTTGAGGATTTCAAGAGCTTCTTGCCCATGCACACATCTTCGAATGATTATTCCGCACAAGTACGAAAAAGTTAAGGATCGTCCCAGAAATAATGTTTAATGTCCTTGAAAAACTTCTTCTTTTGTTGAGTTGTCATTCCTTTGATGATAAAATTCCCCGCATGGTAATTTGCATAGTCCGCAAACCATGGGTACTTTCCGACTAGATTATACTCCAAGATCTGCTAAAAGGGAAATGTCTCATTTATATCCATGTTTCTAGACACATCCTTATGAGGATCTCAAGTCTATATAAATGATCTGTCTACAGCGCAGGTTCTCACTCCTTTTTATCACGATGGTGTTATCAAATTCCGTTGTAGTAAAGAACCCACCGGAGCAACTCGTCCTTAGCATCTTGTTTTTACCATAAGGTATTTTAAAGCTGAGTGAATCCCATAACACTATGCTTAAATAAGACAAGATATGGCCGAAACTTTTCAAAAGCATACACAATGGCAAGCATTTCCTTTTTCGTAGTAGTGTAATGAATTTGAGCTTTTGTCATTGTCTTACTAGCATAATGTATAGGCTGAAAGTGCTTCATCTTTTGTTGTCCTAAAACCGCACCAATCGTGAAATCACTTGCATCCCCCGCAAACATGAGGTTCGAAAGTAGTTCCAACCGGGAACAATTAAGAGTGAGCTTCGGTTAGATTCTTTTTAAAGTCTGAAAAGCATCTATACATTCCTTAGAAAATACAAACGGTGTTTCTTTCTCAAGAAGGTGAGTCATTGGTCTAGCAATCTTAGAAAAGTCTTGGATAAATCGTCGGTAAAAACCCGCATGACCTAAGAAACTCCTAACACCTTTAACAATAGTCGGGTGAGGTAGCTTAGCGATAACATCGACTTTAGCATGATCAACCTCAATTCCCGATTTTGAGATTTTATGCCCTAACACAATTCCTTCTCTACACATAAAGTGGCACTTCTCCCAATTAAGAACTAAATTCATGTCTTTACACCATTTTAGCATTTTTTTCTAAATTGGAGAGGCACGAATCAAAACTATCCCCAAAAACTGAGAAATCATCCATAAACACTTCCATAGTCTTTTCAATCATATCATGGAACATGGCCATCATACACTGTTGAAAAGTACCGGGAGCATTACACAAGCCAAATGGCATGCGACGGTACGCAAAAGTTCCATACGGGCATGTGAAAGTAGTTTTCTCCTGGTCTTGGGGATCTATTGGTATTTGGAAATACCTTGAAAATCCATCTAAAAAACAATAAAACTCATTCCCGGCTAATCTTTCTATCATTTGATCCATAAACGGCAATGGAAAATGATCTTTTTGAGTCGCTTCATTTAACTTCCTATAGTCGATACAAACTCTCCACCCGGTAACTAATCGTTTCAGAATTCATTCATTTTCTTCATTGGCAACAACGGTTATTCCACCTTTCTTTGGAACACAATGCATTGGACTAACCCATGGGCTGTCAGAGATCGAGTAAATCTTACCGGCATCCAGAAGTTTTAGGACCTCCGTTTTATTACCTCATGAATTTTTGGGTTAACCTGTCTTTGACTTTGAACCGTGGGTTTGTAATCATCCTCCATCAAAATTTTATGTGTACGAAAACGAGGGTCGATACCCTTGATGTCGGTGATTTTCCAAGCAATGGCCCTTTTATGAGATTTGAGCACCTTTAAGAGAGCATCTTTTTCATCATTTTTTAAACCTTTTGCAATAATTACTGGTAACTTGTCGTTTTCTTCTAAGTAAGCATATTCTAAGTGAGATGGTAAATCTTTTAACTCTAATTCTAGAGGCTCTTCAATTGAAGATTTTGCCTCGGTCACTTCACTTTGTTTAAGGTCCATCGGAGGAAGTTGAAATGGGTCGTTATTTAACAATTTTTTGATTAAACAAATATCTTCCTCCGGATTGCAATCGGCATAATCAATTTCTGGTGAAATCGAATCATCCTTAAGATAAGCTTCAATTTCTTCCAAAATGAATTCGGAAGTAAACGGCTCAGATGTCGGGGTGGGATTGCCACCCGAAGAATTAGAAAATCCTAGAAATTTCGGAGCATACTCCTCACAAACTGCATCAATGATGTCAATTCGGTTTACCGACTTGTCATTTGTAAAGGAATATCTCGTGGTTTGATCTAAATTAAAAGTTACGGCTTTGTTATCAACCCTAAGGGTTATTTCTTCTCCAAAAACATCAATTAAAGCACGACCGGTCCTCAAAAAGGATCTCCCAAGTATGAGAGGTACTCGAGGATCATCTGCGAAATTGACAACAACAAAGTCGGTAGGAAAGTGAAATTTCCTAACTTTGACAAAAACGTCCTCGGCGAGTCCTTTAGGATAAGTAATCGATCGGTCCGCTAACTCTAAAGTCATCCAAGTTGGTGTAAGTTCAGGTAAAGAAAGCTTTTACCAAATAGAAAGGGGCATAAGATTTATGCTCGCACCAAGATCAGCCAAGGCGTGACATACATCCATTCCTGGGAAATTACATGGAATAAGAAACTTGTCAGGATCTCCAAGCTTTTCGGGAAGCTTTTTGAGGAGCATGCTAGCAAATTCTCGTTCAAGAACGGTATTCTTACTAACTCAAGCAACTTTTACTTATTTCATAAGCAAACCACACTCCCCATTTATTAATCGTAGAAGACAAATCTTGCATCAAAAGTAAGCATCCCGCAAAACTATTGTCGAAACGACAAATTTGAAAATTGGAAATCTTCTCCATTTGATTCGAAGCTTTGTCACGGGACTTTTGATCATCACGACGTAAAGGATATGGAATATTCGGCTTAGGTAAATTCTTTGGAACATTGGGTTCCGGAATGGGAATGGTTTTAGGCAAAGTCTTCAGAACATCGGGTTCCGGAATAGAAATGGGGATAACCGGAGGTGGGATTTGAGCGGTACTTCCTTGGAAAGTTGTTTACTTTTTATCCTTTGTCTCCTCGGTTTCTCGTTCCACTACCTTTTTAGGAGAAGGATTAGTAGGATCGAGGGGTCCCCTGTAACAGAACACCACTTCGAGTATGATAGCTTTCATCACAACCTTATGGTTTGGATGGTATTACTCGATGAGTTTTCCCGAAGTGAGGCTGGGTTTTTGAAACAATCATAAAATCATGTTTTGCAAATTATTTTGAAAAGTAGTTTGTTGATTCATCATGACGGCTTGTTGAGATTTTATCGTGTTTTGAATTTCATTCTTAAGGTCTCCTTTCAACGAGTTGATTTGATTTTGCATGTTCCTCAACATCTGATCGTTATTCCTTTTGTAACTCGAAAAATCATTTGAAATCTCTTGTTAAACTTGATTATTAAGCACTTGAAATGGTTGGTTTTGAAATCCTTGGTTTTGAAAATTAGGAGCATGATTATTTTGAGCTTGAAAACCTTGATTTCCATGAAAATTATTTCCCCGATTAAAATTATTCCCTTGAACTTGATTCTGATTAAACCTATTTTGACCATAGTTTTGCACCGGAGCAAAACCTGGTGGTGCCATTTGATTACTAACACGATTCGGAGGTGCAACTTGATTTAAGTACTCGTAGTCGCACAAATACTAGCTTGATTATTATTGGTAGCCGGACAATTATACCAAGAATGGGCAACACCACAAGTAACGCAAGTTTCCTCAACCGCCTTAACCAGAGCGGAAGTGACAACTTTTTTAGAAACAATCTCGACTAAGGTCGAAATTTGATCCGCAATCTTATCAATTCTTTCATCCGTTTTACTAGAAGTAGCATTCATCCTAGAAGCATATGATCTATTTCGTGAATAACAAACTTTTGATTTGTTCTCAATTATGTTTAAAGTCTCTCTAGTCGTCTTACTCAAAAGATTTCCACCTGCCGCAGCATTTAAGGAGTCTTGTTCATTCTCATTTAAATTGTTATAAAAGGTATCAACTTGAGTTAACTCCGTAAATCCGTGATGGGGACAAGCTCTAAGCAACTCCTTAAATCATTCCTACGCTTCACTAAAAGTCTCCTCGAATTTTTGTGTAAAACGAGAAATTTCATTCTTTAAGTGAGTGGTTTTTGAAGGAAGGAAAAATTGATTCACAAATTTGGTCACGAGATCCTCCCAAGTCAAGATTGAATTTGGTGGTTCTTTCTCGTACCAAGTTTTAGCGGCCCCCTCAAGCGAATATGGAAACATCATAAGCTTAATCACATCGTTAGGCACATTCCTAAATCATAAAGTTGAGGTAATCCTTTTGAAACTATTAATATGAGCATGAGGATTCTCACTCTCACGGCCGTAAAATGGATTCGCTTAAACCAATTGAAGCAAATTCATTTTAATCTCAAAATGATCCGCATTAATTTCCGGTAAAACAATAGCTTCTCTGTACCCTTCCGTGGGTGCTCGGAGTAGCTCTTCCATCGTACGTTCCGCCATTGGTGCAATGATAGCCATAAGTATGCAAAGCCTCAACCGATGAAAAACCTATGCTTAGTCTCGTGAGCCATCATAAGAACCAAGAAGTCAACTAAAGGTTAACCACACAACCATAAGGAGGGATCCCACTTTCTCCAAGAACCATCATGAGCAAGTGAAACCCTTAATGAACATGATGCCCAAAACTACCATAAAATTTCAGCTAACTTTACGGGCCTGAAACTCCTCGAAGAATTCTTCCATAATCTGAGCTCTAGTTGAAGAAGTTGTAGCCCCATGAGTTTTGCACCTGCTCCAAAAAATTCAGCTTCTAACTCCTTATAGAACTCCGGGAAATCAATTTTTAGTGGAACTCACTCCAGCAGCTCCGAATTTGACTTAATGCCTTTAACTCTTGTACCATGCGAGTCCAAACAATGGTTACAATAATTTGATAATTGAATACATTTATTCTATCATCTAACTACTATAAAATTCCCAAACAATGGCTACAATGAAATTTAAAACCATACAAAAAGAAGCCGAAACAATGGCAAAACCTAAAACTAAAATTAAATGCAATATCAAGCGAAACAAGTCACAAGTAGTCATGATTTTCATCGGATTTGCATACACAACATAATAATACTATAATATCATGTATTAATAAGGTGTTGGCTAAGTCCATGGCCAAACATGCATGAATTTGCCATGGAAACAAAATGATTAACAAGAAATAAATTGTTTAGGCAACGAATCGAAGAAATAAATTGACTAGAATTAAAACCCCGATTGGTACGTGTAACCAATAGATTAAGAATCACTTAGTACTATATTAAAGACCTTATAAGAACCATATTAATTCATAAATTAATGCCCAAGGGGCTGATTTAAAACCTATTCAAGAATTGTTCCAAAACGCGCGATTTAGGCCCTTTTACACGTACCCGATAACAAAACTAATTAAAGTATGCATAACAAATGACTATGTGATCAAAAATTACAGATAATAAGACCCTATATGGGTCGAATTAATTAAAAAAAAGCCTTAGAGGCTGTTTTAAAATTATCCTTTTGAATCCATTAAAAACACGCGTTTTTAGCCATTTTTATGCATACAAGATGATCATTTGACATCATATGATGGCTCGTGATACCACCTAGTGGAAAGGGTTTTACTTATACTCAAGCAATTTACTATGATTAAAAATTCTTTTCCTTGCAAGCGTTAAATGAATAAAGATATTAATTACCACACTTGATTTCATGAATATGAAATATGGCAATTAGATGTAAAAGCTCCTTCTTAAATGATTATCTTTTCCAGGATGTTGATTAAACAAAAGGGTTTTTGAATCCAAGTTATCTTTAGAAATTGTGCAAGCTAGATCAGAGCATGCATATAGGAGCTAGAATCTTAAGTTTAAATCAACAATTTGATTTTGATTGAAACAAAGAGAACTCCTGAGTACACCTTGAAGCTAGTCGGAGCATTATGTTTTATCTTTATTATATCTTATATGTTGTCAACATATTGGAAATAATATTTCACCTAAGCTAGATTTTAATCCTTAGTTTGGAATAATGTTTCTATCGAGAGATATACGAAATAAAACAAACAACCTTGGAACATATGTTTATTAGGATAAACATACGCGATTAATAAGTCTAACACAACATGTCACATCATTGAGTAAGACTCAAAGTTCTATCTCACCTGATGAGTTGAACACATGTATGAAAACATTTAGTTTAGCTAAAAGGTTTTATTATGTATGTCATGATATGTATTAGGCTAATTGTAACACTTGCATGAATGCAAGATGAACTGACAACCATAGTAGCTAAGTGAAAGTCATTAGACTACTATTGAAAGAACATTCTAAACGGCCTGCAAAGGACTAAAGACATGTTCATCATTTACGGATTTTTTAATAAGGAGATTAGTGTTGAGTTTATACACTAATGCTTATTTTGATTGAGATGATTCTCAATCCTAGTCATAGCAGGATTTTTATCATAAATGATAATACTGTTGATAGACATGCATGATTGAAAGCATTGTTGCACTATTCATTATAGAATAAGAATACTTTATAGTTTGGGAAGCTGTTAAGAAGATTGTCTCATATATGTGGTTTTGCTTGCTTCAAACAACCTATGTAATTTGTTATGGCAATGTTAGTATTATTGTATTAGCACTTGAACACACATATACAAAATGACAATCATCGTATTATTTAAAACCTACACTGCTTATGAGTTTTGAAACAAGTATTCTTAAAGGTCACTCATATGACAACTTAGTTGGTATTTTTTACAAAGTCAATGTCTTGTACCAAACATGTTTATCATGCTAGGAACATTGAACTTTGACGTGATAGTAGTCTCATGTATATCTGTTTTTAGTATTTGGATAATGGAACGTTAAGCAGTTGTATTAAGCAATAAATTGATATACCTGGTATGATCGTCTTCATTTATACAACTGTGTTCTATATTAGCATGTTTAAATCCATGAATATTTTATTTATTCTAAATTGTCCATTGTCAGTTAATGATATGGGAGCATCATTGGATTAAGGAAAATGTGAGTGTTTTGGACATATTTATACAGTATGAATATTAAAGGATGATACCACCAAACTCATATGTTGTTCATTGGATGAACATTGGACTGACCTAATCTACGAGAATTCACTACATAGATCAGCGTCAATAGTGAATCTCGCAAGTGGTTATGTCTCTCATCCTCAGACTTGAGATGCAAGTAAATTTTATGTGTGTGGAGTGTCAATCTTAGACATGGTTCAACGCTGACCTGTTGAAGGCTGCTATAAAGGCTATTTTTAGGAGGGATGTGAAACACATAACGGACATGCGCAATCAAAATTGGATTTGTTCCTCCACATGTTATGGAGTAAGATACTACTGGGCCCCTCGGTGATTTGAACATATGTACGTGTGGCTGCACCAAATGTAACATTTCACATTCTTAGGTAATTTCCCGACTCAATTATTTTCATTATTTATTTTTACGGTTTTACGCGTTCGCTTTTAATTATTATCTTATAGTTAAATCGCGTAAACTAAAAATCATCATTCAACGTAAACGAACACCAAACAAGTTAAAGTTTACTTCAAGCAAGTGTTATATGATTATTAAGAGTATAATTTATAACTTTTCATAATTTATTTTTATTGGTTACGTAAAACGCTTACGTTTCACAATAAATTACATTCGGGCATACCCGAAAGCACCTATACCTATCTGTACTCAAACTAATACCCACTTTTACACCCAATACATAAAAATTAATTCCTTTTCTACTTATAAACAAAGAAAACCGGATCCAACATGTATGTATATGAAATAAAACCAAAACTCTCCACTAAGTTATACTTTACAACTCATAACCTTACACTTATGTACCCTAAATCCCACATATCCATAAATTGGCACATCAAGGTACCCTATGCACCATATGAACCGTGTATGGGTCTTGGGAGGAGGAAAGGTCTTTTGCAATGTACCCTAAACCACTACATCCCATGGTATTAGTTTAAGGTTGTATTAGATCCTTCCAAGTTCCATAAATAGCAAGTCCTATGATAACTAACTCTTACTCTTCTCATTTACAAGAAAAACAAATCATACCCTCCCAAAATAAGCTCAAAACCCACGATATACAAAAAATCTAGGGTTTCATATCCTTTGATTTTCTAAAGCATTCCAAGTATTCTAGTGTTCATTCTAAGATCATCTAAGGTTACTCAAGGTTATTACAAGCTTGGATTTGGGTTTAACAAGGATTAATCAAGAAAACATATTTAGGGTTTTCTTGATTAGGGTTTTAGATTTAGAAGCTTGGCTAGGGTTTTTATCTTGTGTTCATCATTCCACATCTCTTCTATAAGGTCTATTTAAAGTGTTCCATTTCCATTCATTCATTATCTTATGTGTACATACTTGTTATATATGTTAAACACCACCTAGGTTCATTTTTATAATTTATGGAATACTACAAAGACACATGTAATTTGAATTTTACATTATTGTTGGTGAAATGATACTTAAAATGGAAGTAAACATTCTATATAAGTGTAAATTAATTTATAAGTTTAGTTTGTAAATTAGTTTGTATTGAAAGTTTTATTTACAAGTTTATGTATAAAAATATCATGAGGACATGGATTTCATTTGGACAAGTATTGTGGACATTTATAAGACTTAATATATGTGAGAAATATGGTATAACACTTGGTGAAAGAATGGTGCAAAGTTTCTAAATAAAAGGAATTATAAAACTTGTTTTTTTAATCACAAAACCCTAATTAATTTTATAACCTACTATTTGAATTCGTGTATAAGGATATACATTTTATATTTTATTCAATTATTACTTATTACAAGGATTGTAAGCATCTAAGAAACTTGAAAAACCGAGCAATAACGAAGGAAATATGATGTTTTTAAGTTTATAATAATTAAATAAATAAAAGTATTTTTATAAAAGTTATTTTATAAAAATATTTACTATTTCAAATATGGTATATTAGGGGAGATATTTTATAAACATAGTACTTTTCATGACGAATCCAAACATGTAAGAAACTCGAAAAACAGATTTAAAATGAAGTTGATACATTATTTGCAAGTTTAAGTTAAAAAGTATTTTTATAAAAGTAAATTTATAAAAATAAGTTACTGTTCATGACAATATACTGTTGAGAAATAATTTTCCTAAATAGAGCTTTTAATTATGAAGGCGTGGACATAGGAATCACTAAAAACCGAATTAAAACGGACGAGAAACAATTAAAATACGATTTCAATAATTAAAGTTATAAAAAGTATTTTTATAAACTTTCACTTACTGTTACTGTTCATAACAGTACCAAACCATATTATAAATATAATATTTTGATAGATTTTCTTAATACGAAACCGTGGACAAAAGAAACACTTGAAACAGAGTCAAAACGATAAAGATATGAGGTTTATAAAACCGTATGCACTATCTTTACTTTTGTGCACTATTTTATAAAAAATAATTAAACCAATCATATAATATAATTATATAATCAATAATAATATTAAAACATGTATTATTAACAAACGATCAATTGTGAGACGAAAACCACACTTTATTTTACGGATACAAATACAAACACCTTTATTCAATAAAGTATGGTTTAAACATTGTTTTGACATTTTAAACTAAACAAACACTATTAGGTGGTGGTGTAACTATATAACTTGTGATGTGGTATTATTAAGTACATTGTACTCATACGGCCTATATTTAATTAGGTTGCATTTGGCCTTATTCGTGACGTTCCATTCACTTGATTCACATACATCAGTTTATTCACTAAGGTGAGTTCATAGCCCCATATTTTACTATATCAATGATTTACAACTTTTGGGGTGAGAAACATGCATTGTTTTACAATTAGGATGCAAGTGTACATTTTATCATGATTACGTGTTTGCCTAAGTAGCGATAACCCACTGTGCCCATTATCATGAACTGTCAATTACTTTGTGTGAGCGCGAATGTTATAAATAGATCTATATGGGATTGACATCCCCGTCCGGGTAAGTAGCTCTCATTGGTGTCACGGAGTGAACTAATGGATGTATACCATGTCGGATTTGGGATATTGCGGGTTAGGACATCATCAAGGGAAATGTTGGCAATTTATATTGCAATTCATACATGTCGAGCTTCAGTGTCATGAGCTTAGGGAAACGTAATTACACTTTGTGATGTTTGCATCTGTTGAATTATCATACACTTGGAAATATTGTGGTCCTACATTATATTTACATAAACCTATGAATTCATCAACTTTATGTTGACGTTTTAAATCATGTTTTCTCAGGTTAATAAGGCACGAGGTGCTAAGGATACATTGGGGATACTCTTTTGGGGAGTCATGCATAAAAGATTTAGAGGCATTACATCTTGATATTTTTTTCTGATCTAAAATCTTTGTTATCAAATGTTGAATAATTTAAGCCGTTACGATTTGTATTAAACAATTTCAATAAATCTAATGTATCGTACTTTAAACGACTCTTTTAGAGGTCGTTCTCATATCTTGTGCTATTGATCTATGAAGTAGCGCTCCCAGACGCATTATTCTGCTGCGACCCAATTTGGGAGTGTTACAGATTGGTATCTAGAGCCAAGGTTATAGAGAACCAGGTCAAATTTTTTTACTTGGACTATAACCGTTTTCAAACATTGCATCATACAAAGGGATTTTCATGGGACATTCATTCATACATTACTTGTTGCATTAGTTGAGTATACTAGATGCTGCATGGTTCACATACGTGTTTATAATATATTAAGTATATTATTATGGGTCTTATATATGTACTAATGTAAACTCTGTTTGAGTGTTACAGATCCTCTCATGTCTTCTTCATTCTCAGTCACCTACACATCTGTCTACACTGATTCCAAGCTAAGGAGAGTCTTTTGAGGAGCTGATGAGGAGCTGTCTGATGGAGGTTCTCCATAACTCATCGTATACGGATATGATGGACTCCCTATGTAGCCGGTAGCCCCGCCATCTACGGACTATGTGCCAGGACCTGAGCACCCACCGTCTCCTAATTACGTGCCCGGTCCTGAGCACCCACCTTTACCTATTGAGGTACCATACGTACCTGAGCCTGAGTACCCTGAGTACTTAGTGCCATCCGATGCTGAGGCACCCTTGGAGGACCAACCTCTACCTGCTGATGCCTCACCTACAGCCCTATCATTGGGCTATATGGCGGACTCTGACCTGGAGGAGGATCTGGAGGAGTACCCCGAGGAGGATCATGCTGATTATCCCGCTGACGGAGGGGATGATAATGATGAGCCCTCCGGTGATGATGATGATGATACCGTTGATGAGGATGAGGAGCCCTTTAAGGACGAGGATGATGACGAGGAGGAGGAGGAGCACCTAGCTCTGGCCGACTCTTTTGCTGTACTTGTTGTTGACCATGTTCCCTCAGCTTGGGATACAAAGGAATTTGAGACTGATGAGTCTACACCTACACCTAGATCACCTCAAACTAAGGTCCCATTTTCTTAAACACGTCTCCGTGGGGCATGGAAGACTGTCAGACTTGAGCCACCTATGTCACCATCCATGGAGGCACGCATTGCTGAGTTTGCTGCCGCACCTACACCACCATCACCACCACCATCTCCACTATCACCTTGTTCACCTCCACTACCTTAGATTCCCTCACCACCACTACCACCTCCACAATCATCACCACATTTACCACCACATGTACCCACATCATTACCATTACCATCATCACCACTACCACCACTACCAGTGTTACTATTCATACCACCACTAGTCAATCATAGGGAAGATATTCCCGAGGCCGAGTTACCGCCTTGTAAGAGGTTATGTTTGACTGCTCCCACATCAAGGTATGAGGTGGGGAAGAGTTCGACTGCTGCTCCTAGACCTACTAGAGGTCATAGAGCGGATTATGGGTTTATAGGCACTATGGGTGCCGAGATCAGTCAGAGAGCCGAGGAGGTCAGCTATGGCATTAGGGATGTTTGGGTAGACCCGACAGAGGCTGTTGAGGAGGTAGCACCAACGACCCTCAAGGGGGTCAATGCTAGAGTAATCGAGCTTGCTGCGGTCCAGGAGCAGGACACACAGGATATTTATGCTGTGATAGAGGATACTCAGGATAGGCAGACTCAGTTATTTTAGAGAGTTGATGGATTGGTCGAGGATAGACAGTTTCACTATGAGACTACACGACTGTTAGATCGGGAGGCCCTCATTTCCCGAGAGGCTTGGACATATTCCGTTGGGTTAAGTTCGATAGTTCACTATGAACTGTAAGCATATAGGACACATACCCAGATGCAGGATTACCGTATCGCCTCACAGGAGTCACTGATGACGACATTGATTGCACATATTTCATCACTACAGGGACAGTTATCAGCGGCATTTGGGACAGATTCAGGCACTTCAGGCTAGAGACTAGACTCATGCAGATGATCCCGAGGGCGCTGGTAGTTCTGCCTAGGGTTACATTTTCATGTCATATTCATAGCTATCATTATGTTAGCCGGCTAACTATTATGGGTTTTATATCCAACTAGCACGGTAGTAGGATTTTTATTTTTCATTTCTTATATCAGACAATCATGTATGTTTTCCCAGTTATATATGATGTGTTGTATTATGTCATGTCGATCTCAATTCTGTCATGTATTATGATCCCATTCATGTTATATAATCACTGTGTGATTTGATCTTGTTATATATAATGTGTTGTATTATGTTATGTCAATCTTAATTCTATTATGTGTTGTGATCCCAGTCATGTTATGTACTCACTGTGTGATGTGATCTTGTTATATATATGTTGTACCCATGTCATGATGTGATGTTTATGAAAACTCACGTGTTTTATATTGTTGTGGTTAGAACAATATGCTGCCAAGAAGATCCTTTGCTACTGCAAGGGCTACTGCTGCTGCTGCGGCTGCTGCCCCTATGACAGCTACTGCTGTTGAGCAACTAATCGAAGCAAGAGTGTCTGCGGTACTTGCTAACCATGAAACTCTTCGACATAGCACTTATGGTCACGGCGATGAAAGCCATAATTCGGACACTGGAACTAGAGGAACTGTATGAACTCCTCGTGAGTGTACGTACAAGGATTTTATGAATTGCAAGCCCTTTAATTTTAAGGGTACTGAAGGAGTGGTTATGTTGTCACAATGGTTCGAGAAGATGGAATCATTATTCTATATCAGCAACTGTGTTGTGGAGAACTAAGTTAAGTTTGCTACATGCACTTTCCTTGGAAATGCTCTAACATGGTGGAACTTCCACATGAAGACTGTTACTCAAGATGTTGCTTATGCTATGGACTGGAAGGCACTAAAGAAGATGATGACAGTCAAATACAGCCCAATGGGTGATATCAAGAAGTTAGAAATTGAGCTTTGGAACCTAAAAGTAAAAGGTATTGATGTCGCAAGTTATATTCTGCGTTTTCAAGAGCTTGCACTGATGTGTGGAAGGATGTTCCATGAAGAATCAGAGGAAGTTGAGAAATATGTTGGTGGACTTCCTGATATGATTTGAGGAAATGTAATGTCATATCAACCCAAGATGATGGAGAAATCAATTGAGTTTGACAATGATCAGATGGATCAAAAAGTCCTTACTATTACTGAAAGGCAAGCTGAGCAGAAGAGGAAGTTAGAATTTAATGCTGGAAACAATCAGGGGCACCAACAACAAAACAAGAGACAGAACACTGAGAGGGATTACACTGCTGGGCCTGGTGAAAAGAGGGAGTACACGGGATCATTTCCCTTGTGTACAAAATGCAACTATCACCACAAAGGTCCATGTGCTCCCAGGTGTAATAAGTGCAAGAATATCGGTCATCTGGCTCGTGACTGTAGGAGTTTTGGTCCCAAAGGTAATAATAACAATTATGGGAACTTCGGGATAACCCAGAATGCTATCACTTGCTATAAGTGTGGTGTCCAGGGGCACTTCAAGAAAGACTGCCCGAAGCTGAAGAATGGAAATTGTGGTAATCAATATGGGAATGGAAATGCACCAGCCAAGGTTTATGTGGTGGGCAATGCGGGGACAAACCCAGACTCCAATGTCGTTACGGGTACGTTCCTTCTAAACGACCGCTGTGCTTCTATCTTATTTGATACTGGTGCCGATAGAAGTTTTGTATCTACTACATTTAGTTCCCTAATTGATATCATACCAACTACATTAGACCATTATTATGATGTTGAACTAGCCGACGGGAAAATGATTGGGATAAACACTATCATCCGGAGTTGTACATTAAACTTCTTAGACCATCCATTCAACATCAACTTAATGGCCGTAAAACTTGGTAGCTTCGATGTCATAATCGGTATGGACTGGTTGTCAAAGTACCACACTCTTATTGATTGTGCCAAGAAGATCGTTCATATTCCCTGGGGAAATGAAACCTTAATTGTTCATGGTGGTAGAAGTAATCAGGGAAACGGGACTTGTTTGAACATCATTTCGTGCACCAAAACCCATAAGTATTTGTTGAAAGGACATAATGTCTTTTTGGCACATGTTACTATAAAGGAGACTGAAGACAAGTCGGGGGAGAAGCAACTTGAGGACGTACCAATCATTTGAGATTTTCCTGAAGTATTTCCTAAAGATTTGTCGGGTCTTCCACCGACTTGACAAGTGGAATTCCAAATCGATTTGATGCCAGGTGCTGCACCTGTAGCACGAGCACCTTATTGATTAGCTCCTTCCGAAATGAAAGAGTTGTCGGAGCAACTACAAGAGCTATCCGACAAGGGCTTTATAAGACCCAGTTCCTCGCCTTGGGGAGCTCCGGTCTTGTTTGTCAAAAAGAAGGACGGATCATTCCGGATGTGTATTGACTATCGGGAATTGAATAAGCTGATGGTGAAGAATTGTTATCCTCCCAAGGATTGATGATTTGTTTGATCAACTACAAGGATCCAATGTTTATTCAACGATAGACTTGCGATCGGGTTATCATCAGCTTAGAGTACAAGAAGAGGATATTCTAAAGACGGCATTTAGGACTCGGTATGGTCATTACGAGTTCCAAGTGATGCCATTTGGTTTGACAAATACACCTGCAGTATTCATGGACCTTATGAACCGAGTGTGCAAACCATACTTGATAAGTTGTAATTGTCTATATCGACAATATACTAATTTAATTCAAAGAACAAGAAAGAACATGAAGAAGCATCTTAGGGCAATTCTGGAATTACTTAAGTAAGGATAGTTGTACGCTAAATTCCCTTTAAATGTGAAATTTTGGATCTCCCAAGGTACAATTTCTTAGCCAAGTGATTGATTAGTCAAGGTGCAGTCAAGGCATTCACGTGGATCCTGCCAAGATTGAATCTATTAAAGATTGGGCGTCTCCTAAAACACCAACGAAGATTTGTTAATTTTTAGGTCTTGCCGGTTACTACCGAAGATTCATTGAAGGATTTTCAAAAATCGCTAAGCCAATGACCAAACTCACTCAGAAGAAAGTCGCCTTTGAATGGGGTGACAAGCAAGAAGCAGCTTTTCAGACATTGAAGCATAAGTTGTGTAGCGCACCCATCTTTGCTCCCCCTCAAGGAGCTAAGAACTTTATTGTTTATTGCGATGCGTCACATAAAGGATTGGGTGCGGTATTAATGCAAAATGAGAAGGTGATTGCTTATGCATCACGACAACTAAAAATCTATGAGAAACATTATACTACCCATGATTTGGAACTTGGTGCGGGGGTGTTTGCTATAAAGATTTAGAGGAACTACTTGTATGGAACCAAGTGTATGGTGTTCACAGATCATAAGAGTCTACAACACATACTTGACCAAAAGGAGTTGAATATAAGGCAACGTCGTTGGTTAGAGTTGCTCAGTGATTACGATTGTGAGATTCGTTATCACCTGGGGAAAGCAAATGTTGTTGCTGATGCTTTGAGCAGGAAAGAGCGAATTAAACCGTTAAGAGTCTGAGCCTTAGTGATGACTATTGGTTTGGATCTTCCCAAATGAATCTTGAATGCTTAGACCGAAGCACAGAAACCAGAGAATCTCAAGAACAAAGATGTAGGTGGTATGAGCAGGAAGGATATACCAAAGGAAAAGTTGGAACCTCGCGCTGACAAAACCTTATGCTTAAATGGCAGGAGTTGGTTGCTATGTTATAGTGACTTGAGGACTGTGATCATGCACGAGTCCCACAAATCAAAATACTCCATCCATCCGGGTTCTGACAAGATGTACCAGGACATGAAAAAGCTATATTGGTGGCCCAATATGAAGGCCGACATCGCCACCTATGTTAGCAAATGTTTGACGTATGCTAAAGTCAAAGCTGAACACCAAAGGCCATCAGGTTTGTTAGTACAACCCGAGATAACCCAATAGAAGTGGGATAATATCACTATGGATTTTGTCACAAAGCTTCCTAAGTCGTCGCAAGGATATGACACCATTTGGGTGATTGTTGACCGACTTACTAAGTCTGCAATCTTTACACCAATGAGAGAGACTGATTCCATGGATAAATTGGCGAGAATGTACCTGAAGGAGGTAGTCACAAGGCATGGAATACCTGTCTCAATCATTTGTGATCGTGACCCTAGATTTGCATCAAATTTCTGGAGGTCACTTTAGAAGGCTTTGGGTACTAACTTGGATATGAGTACTGCGTACCATTCGCAGACTGATGGACAAAGCGAGAGAACTATCCAAACTCTCGAGGATATGCTACATGCTTGTGTGATTGACTTTGGAAATGGTTGGGTTAGATATTTGCCACTAGTTGAGTTTTCTTACAACAACAGTAAGTTCAACTCACTTTATGGCACTTTCGTGGCACTTTATGGTCGAAAGTGTCGTTCTCCTGTTTATTGGGCCGAGGTCGGGCAAGTTCAACTCACCGGTCCAGAAATGGTCCAAGAGACAACTGAGAAGGTCATTCAGATCAAGCAGAGAATGCAGGCCACTTGTGATCGACAAAAGTGTTACGCCGACATAAAGCGTAAGCCGATGGAGTTCCAAGTTAGGGATAAAGTTATGCTCAAATTTTCACCTTGGAAAGGGGTCGTATGTTTTGGCAAATGGAGGAAGTTAATCCCTAGATATGTTGGACCTTTCAAGGTGCTGGAAAGGATTGGAACCATTGCTTACAAGCTTGAGCTTCCTCAAGAGTTAAGCAGAGTTCACAATACGTTTCATGTATCCAACCTAAAGAAATGTTATTCTGACGAACCATTAGCCGTTTCGTTAGAAGGACTCCATGTGGATGACAAGCCCATTTTGGGAGGTAGCTATAAAGATCATGGATGAGGGTCAACGGTTGTATCAATATCCGTTTCCTAATTGTCAAGGTTTGTGAACTAAAGGTGAGGTCTGAGTTCACGTCGGAAACGAGAAGACATTTTCAAAAAGATGTATATGTATCTACTTCACAAACCCGTACCTTTATCAAGTGTTGCAATGGAGCCTTGAAGCATGGCTCTTCTAACGGGGAGTCTGTATACATTTCACATTTTTACGGTCATTATGACTCAATCATTTTTCTTATATTTTTAGGAGTTTTATGCGGTTCGCTTTTAATTATTATCTTTTAGTTAAATCGCGTATAACTAAAATTATCTTTCAACGTATAAACGGACACCAAACAAGTTAAAGTTTACTTCAAGGAAGTGTTATATGATTATTAAGAGTATAATTTATAATTTTTCATATTTTAGTTTTATTGGTTACATAAAACGCTTACGTTTCACAATAAATTACATTTAGGCATACCCGGAAGCACCTATACCTATCTATACTAAAACTAATACCAAATTTATACCCACATTACAAAAAAATTAATGCCCTTTCCTACTTAATATATAAAAAGAAACCAGATCCACAATGTTTGTATATGAAATAAACAAAAATCTCACTACGTTATTCTTTACAACTCATAACCTTAACTTATGTGCCCTAAATCCTTCTATCTATAAATTGCCACATCAAAGTACCCTATGCACCATATGAACCGTGTATGGGTCTTGAGAGGAGGAGAGGTCTTTTGCAACATACCCTAAACCACTACATCCCATGGTATTAGTTTAAGGTTTTATTAGATCATTCCAAGTTCCATAAATAGCAAGTCCTATGATAACTAACTTATACTCTTCTCATTTACAAGAAAAACAAATCATACCCTCCTAAATTAAGCTCAAAACCCACAGCATACAAAAAAAACTAAGGTTTCATATCCTTTGATTTTCTAAAGCATTCCAAGTATTCTAGTGTTCATTCTATAGATCCATTATGGTTACTCAAAGGTATATTTCAAGCTTGGATTTGGGTTTAACAAGGATTAATCAAGTAAACATATTTGGGGTTTTCTTGATTAGGGTTTTGGATTTGGAAGCTTGGCTAGGGTTTTTATCTTATGTTCATCATTCCACATCTCTTCTATAAGGTCTATTTAAAGTGTTCCATTTCCATTTATTCATTATCTTATGTGTACATACTTGTTATATATGCTAAACAACACCCTGGTTCATTTTTTGATTTTTGGAATATGACAATGATACATTGTAATTCTAATTTTACATTATTGTTGGTGAAATGATACTTAAAATGGAAGTAAACATTCTATATAAGTGTAAATTAATTTATAAATTAGTTTGTATTGAAAGTTTTATTTACAAGTTTTGTATAAAAAATATCATGAGTATATGGATTTCAATTTGAGAACACGTATTGTAGACATTTATAAGATTAATATATGGAGAAATATGGTTAAACACTTGGTGAAAGAATGGTGCAAAGTTTCTAAATAAAAGGAATTATAAAACTTGTTTTATTAATAACAAAACCCAAATTAATTTTATAACCTACTGTTTGAATTCGTGTATAAGGATATACATTTTATTTTTATTCAATTAGTACTTATCACAAGGATCGTAAGCTTATAAGAAACTTGAAAAATCGAGCAATAACGAAGGAGATATGACATTTTTAAGTTTACAATAATTAAAATGGATTAAAAACGTATTTTTTAAACAGTTATTTTTTAAAAAATGTCTTGTTTCAAATCTGGTTTATTAGGGGAGATATTTTATAAAAATAGTACTTTTCATGACAAATCCAAACATGCAAGAAACTCGAAAAACGTATTTAAAATGAAGGTGATACGTTATTTGCAAGTTTAAGTTAAAAAGTATATTTATAAAAATAAGTTACTGTTCACGATAGTATACTGTTGAGAAATAATTTTCCTAATTAGAGCTTTTGATTACGAAGACGTGGACATAGGAATCACTAAAAATCAAATTAAAACGAACGAGATACAATTAAAATACGATTTCAATAATTAAAGTTATAAAAAGTATTTTGTAATCTGTCATTTACTGTTACTGTTCATACTAGTAAACCAAATGCATATTATAATTTAAAATTTTGATTAGTACTTTTCAAATACGAATCCTTATATATAATGTACTTGCGAAAACAGATTAAATATGAGTAAGTTATGACTTTTGGAAGGTTACGACGATTAATTATATAAAAGTAGTTTTATATAATTTTATAAAAAAAATTAGAACTACTGTTCATCAGGGGCATAAAAATTATAAATATAATATTTTGATAGATTTTCTTAATACAAAACCATGGACATAAGAAACACTTGAAACAAAGTTAAAACGATAAAGATACGAGGTTTATAAAACCGTATGCACTATCTTCACTTTTGTGCACTATTTTATAAAAATCTATTAATCAAATTATATCTCAATAATTAATATTAAATCATTATTTATAACACAAACGATCAAATTGTGAAACGAAAACCACACTTGATTTTAAGGTTTCAAATACAAACACCTTTTATTTATAGATAGTTCCGGTTTAATAAATTGTTTTGACATTTTAAAACTTAAACATCCACTATTAGGTGGTGGTGTAACTATTTTACTGTGATGTAGTATTATTAAGACATTGTATCATACGGCCATATATTTAATTTGGTGAATTTCGGTCTTATCCGTGACAGTTCCTTTCACACTTGATTACATACAGTACAGTGTTTCATTAAGGTGAGTTATAGCCCCAGATTTTACTTATATCAATGATTTACAAATTTTGGGGTGAGTAAACTTGCATGTTTTACAAAAAGGATGTAAGTGTATATTTTATCATGTATTATGGTTTGCATAAGTAGCAATTTCTCTCTGTGCGCCTTTACTGTGAAACTGTCAAATTACTTTGTGTGAGCGTGAATGTTTATTATATAGATCTATTTAGGATTGAATCCCCATTTGAGTGAGTAAGTTCTCACTCGGTGTCACGGAGTGAACAACGGATGTATACTATGTTGATTTAGGATGTTGCGGGTTAGGACATACATCAAGGGCTTTTTGCAATTGATTTTGCTATTCCCTACTGTCGGCTTCAGTGTCATGAGCTTAGGGAAACGTAATTACACTTTGTGATGTTTGCATCTGTTGCATTATCATACACTAGGAAGTCTTGCGGTCCTACATTATATTTACATAAACCTATGAATTCACCAACTTTATGTTGACGTTTTAAGCATGTTTTCTCAGGTCAATGAGGCACGAGGTGCTAAGGATACATTAGGGATACTCTTTTGGGGAGTCATGCATAAAAGATTTGGAGTCATTACATCTTGAGATTTTTGTTATGATCTAAAATCTTTGTTATCAAATGTTGACCAATTTAAGCGGTTGCACTTTGTATTAAACAATTTCAATAAATCTAATGTATCGTATTTTAAATGACTCTTTTAGAGTCGTTCTCATATCTTGTGCTATTGATCTATGAAGTAACGCTTCCGGACTCATTATTCCGCTGCGACCCAATTTGGGGGTGTTACACCTAAAATTTAATTAAGATGATACTTGATTAATTTGATAATCTAGTTTAATGTCTATATCGAGAAATAGAATTGTTAAACATAAGAATGAGTTATGATCCATGTCACATGTTCAACACAATATCTATAACAAAAGGATGATTGATATCTAAATCATTTAAATAAGATGTTTAAGAAACTATCCTCATATGTTTCTTGGGGCATTGGCGTGTTGCTAGACGCTAACCTTTGCTTGTATAATTACTTGGTTATTATGACATGCACAAGTGGGAACTGTTGGCGTATGCTCGTGTCATAATAAATAATTATATGGCTAGACACATGTGAGCCTATGGGGTCACACACATATATAATGAGGTACCATTTTATATATCGTATTTATTGTATTTACATTATATAAATAACCTACGTAACTCGGGATCAATATTGGGCTTCTAATAAATAAGTAGTGTACTATATTTATTAGACTTGAAAAGTTTAAGAAAACCCACTAAACACCCATAAGGGTGGCCAGCCTATAGAGGAGGAAAAGAAGGATAAGATCAAGTTTTTATGGTAAATAATTATGTGATATTCTCTCATTAATTTGATTACCAATTTACCATATATCTCTCCACTTTTCTTTCTATAAAAACATGGCACACAAACACACACATACATGTGTTTTTTGTTTTTCTTGATCCAACTTTTGTATCTTGTTCATTTAAAAGTATTTTACAAGGCTACGAGGTTAAGGCTAACATCTATTTGGTATACAAGGAAGTGTAGTGTGGATACATCATAAATGTGATCTCCATTGATCATTTGGTTTCATTGGAAGTGTTGTGTTAAGGTGAATGTCACCATTTGATTCTACCGATCACCCTACAAAGGTACTACTTTTCTTGTTTTAACATTGATTGATCATATGACTCTATAGATCCGTTGATTGGTGCTTGTTCCGCTGCGTTTAATATTTGTTTATATGATAATCATTTGATTCAGCACCTACAGTTCTAAACCGCAAAATCCTATGTCCGACATGGTATACGTTTGTTGTTAGATATACCGGCACAGTGAGCATGACTCACCCAAACGGGGATGTCAATTCTAAATAGATCTATTTATAACATTCACATTCACAACAAGTAATAGACAGTTCATGATAATGGGCTTAGAGTGTTGGGAAATACTTTTACCAATTTTAGCAAAACATCTCAACGACACATTCATCAATCATCCTATTTAATCCAAAAATCTAGAAGAAGCACTCATACCTAGATATCTTAGATCACGAAACCACCAAACAACCACCATTCTTAACCAGTGTATCATAGAGAGAGAGAGAGAGATGAATCATCTATATGTTACGCACTAAAGAAGACTATCGAGTACACTTCCAGACGTCAGGGCATAGTTTATAATGTTCAGGCAAGCAAATAGCAGCCAACTATCCAATTACAATCGAAAAAGATAAATTGCCCAACAAACCAAAATGATACGCACCAAACATCTGCATTAACCTATTATATAGTAGGTGTGCGGACGATGTTGTTTTGGTCATTAATGAGGTTGTTTTATGTTATAGTGTGTCGTTTTGGTGTTTAGGCTATATCATTTGATTATTTAACACAAAACGATGTCATTTGGCATTAAGTATGTGCAAAACAACAAAGAAGACTCAGATATGTAAGAATCTAATAGGAAAAAAAGGAATAACCGTTATGGTTGCATTACTATAAATACTCGCCCTTGATCGGATACTTGTAAATATTAAATCAATTTAAGTGAAACATTTTCAATCGCAACAGTATATAATCGCCTATCAATTTAGGGAAGGTATGAACATCAATGAACTATTGTAATACATTAGGCATGCTTGTAGACATCGTCGTACGGGTTGCTTTAGTTTTGTGCAGAAATGACAGAGGAGACTAAATCTATAAAAACAAATTGACAGGATAATGAAGGACTTAGAGTTACGGCTGCATTGCTATAATTACCCCCACCAAGATACGATTATTCTCAATCTTTGAACAATTTCATCGAAACATCTCAATGACACATTTATCATCATCGCCTATTCAGTTCAAAATCGAGGAAAAAATGCAAAAGGCCTAACAAATCATACCCATGGACCAACGTAACAAAATTTAATAGCCCAACAAATAACCCAATTAACCAAACGACACATACATTCTCAGAAATGACACGTATTAAATACCGAAGTTACGCAATTAAAACCAAAGAACGACTGCATTAAAAACAAAAGGATGTACTTTGCAGTAATATATTACAAAACAAATACCAAAAGTGACAATTTTTAAAGACAAAAAGGATGTCGGTTGCTAGATATTACCTCACCATCATGTCAGCTTTATTTGAGAAAGAATGTATAGAAAGAACGAAAGACGCTCATGTTTGTATAAATGTATTAAAACAAAGCCGAAATAAACGGCATGGTTGCATTAATATAATGCCCTGGTAAAGATCTGACCAAATTCATAAACATATAATACATATTTATAATCATCGCCAAACAGTCTTCAAACGATATAACATCTAATGGTATAGTTAACAACATCTAAAGCATATAGAACAATTTGACAAAAGTAAATGGCAATATTCAATTGCCTAAAAAAGCATGCTCTATTAAATGTATCTTAACACTTGGGTTTCGTTCCAAAACATGGAGGTAAATCTCTAGGCACACTAGAACATTTGACAAAAGTAAATGGCAGTATTCAGTTGCATAAAAAGCATGCTTCCTAAACGGTATCTTCTACATGGCTACGTTCTTAACATTGCCTTTTCACGGTGGCTCAAAAACATGAATGCAAACTTAGCAATGCAATATAATAAATGCCACGCAAGATACAATCTTCTTTTTTTACAATTGGACCATTTGAAAATGTAAATGACAATATTTTTGTTGCATAATAAGCCATGTTCCCTAAACGGAATCTTTCCACAGGCTATCATTCCAAAAATTGCCTTTTCAGTGATGGGTTCAAAAACATGGATGCAAATTTAGCAATGCAATACCGTTGAATGCCATGTCAAGATAAAGCTATTCTAGCCATCGACAAATTTCAAGCAGAAAACACTTCCAAACACCACATGCAATACACTATTTCCAAAACCTCACACGCCTAAATACATAATTACAATACATCGAATGTAACAACAATATAACAAACAATACCTTATTCTGAACCTCATCAACAACATAAGCTGCATACAGAATATTTGTTAACCACAACCAATTATCCTTGAACCTAAAACATCCGATTAAATTTGTTAGAAACTTAAACAAATCAGCTAATAAAATACGAAAACCACTTTAAAACACTCACATGCAATCAGCTAAACAAACAAAAAACACTTCAAATAACAAACATTCAACAGATCTTTTCCAATCGAACACGGCGCATTAAACACATAATCAAACTTACAAGTCGTAAGAGACACAAATGGCAAGTTTTTAAATCTTTTGTTCGATTTGGGAACCAACAAGTTCACCGGAAGTTATTATGATAATACCTCAATTGAGAATATTATATTTTGGTATTTTTACCAATTTGTGAATTTTATTTCTTTTTATGGAAAATGTTTTTATATTTTTGGTTTTTCTTTTGTTTTTATATGATAATTATACTAATAAAAGAAAATGAAAAATATTTTTGTACTTTTTATATTTTTGTAGAAGAAAATATTCACAGATTCAAACACAAATTTGTCAAACGTAACGATATTCTTTTTCACAGCCTCCCCGGCAACGGCGCCAAAAATTAACTCGCGTATTCCCACTCCTTTTCTATATATAAATAAATATAGATAAATATAAATATATAACAAGGATCAGGATCCACAAAATCAATGAAACCGGAAGTAGTATAGAGTGTTTCCGGGTCGTTATGTCCCAACGAGGCTAGAATGGAAAATCGAATGACGAAATGATAATTGATGTTTGAATATGACCAGGATGTGATTATGATTGGGTACTAAACCTAATAAGCAAATGCACACAAAGATAAGCAAGGAAAATAAGCTAGAACAAGCATAAAAGCTAGAAATGGCAAAAACACTTAAAACTTTTACACTAAGACACAAATAAGCTCAAATAAGCTTAAGACAAACCAAATAAGCTAAACCAACTCTAAATAAGCAAATTCAAAAAGCAATTAAGCTAGCTAAACAGGAGGAACTCAGCAGTACTAACAACAGTACTAACAGTATTAACTAACAGTACTAACTTGGAGTTAGTACTGCTAGCTTTAAGTTAGTACTGCTAGCTTTAAGTTAGTACTGCTAGCTTTAAGTTAGTACTGCTAGCTCTACTAAAACACAATGAAACAAGAAATAAGCAAATAAGCTAAAACAGATATTTAACTATCCCTAATAAGCACTCAGGCATAAGAATAAGCAACTACAATAAACTAGAATGGAGAATAAGCTAAAAAGCTACAAGCTGATAAACTCTTAGAATCACTATGAAAAGATGAATAAACTTAAGTAAGCTCTACTAAAGACAGCAAACGAAAATGGGCTTAATCTACTATAAAAAGCTAAGAAAATCTTAAATAGGCAGAAACAATAAGCTAATAAGCAGAAATGAACCAACAGTTCTAACAGTACTAACTACCAGTACTAACTTAGAGTTAGTACCGCTAGCTTTGAGTTAGTACTGCTAGCTTTAAAATCCAAAAAAAGAACTAGCAGTACTAACTTAATGGGGTTGATTACAAGCTAGTTGAAAAATACGCCCTTAAAGTTTCAAAAGTCATTTCTTTCAAGCTAAATTTTGATCCTAATTGTTTAAAAACAGATTAGCAAAGTAACGGAAAATAAGGCACTTATAAGACGCATCAGGAAAACAAAAAAAAAAAAAAAAAAAAAAAAAAAAAAAAAAAAAAAAAAAAAAAAAAAATAATATCATAACATGGAACACCGAAGATTTTGCTGCACTGTATAGGGGGGGGGGTTGTGTGTTAATACCGTCACCCACATCAGCATAACACAAACACCAACACACCACTCCCTCTAATCATAACAAACCCAAATAACACACTCACACTCTTTAATTTTCAATAAAACCCCCTAAACAATTATTTCATTCTTTTAACAAACTAACCATTTCATTCATAAAATTCAAATACACATACAATACAAAAAACACACATTAAAAAAATACCGAAATAAAATAAATAAAAAAATACGCCCCGACGACTAATCTTCTTCGATGCTTCCTTCAACTTCAGCAGCCAAATATGGTTTCATAAAAAATGGTTTTGTGGAAGACTAATTATGCGTAACTTTTCTCTAATTCTTTTGCTTTACGACGTTGGGTTTGACATCGATCGATCCACACTGTTTGCAGTGACCTTGCAGGATTAGAATACACATGTTTCCAGTCAACAACCGACATATTTTGATCTTCTAAATCATGTTACATTAGATACCAGCAGACATCAATCTACGGAAATGTGTTGACTTCGTATGCACGGGCCGGTTGTTGAATAAGTCCCCAACGTCCTTGGAGAACACCGAAAGCACGTTCGACATCTTTCCGTGCACTTTCTTGACGCTGTTTAAAGTACGTATGCTTCGGATCAGTTGCAACCGTGAATGATTTGACGAAACTTGCCCACTCCGGGTAAATTCCATCAGCCAAGTAATACCCATTACGATACTGAACTCCGTTTACCACATACGGAACCACAGGGGCTAAGTCATCTAATAGGTCGTCGAATAACGGAGAATTATCTAAAACATTAATATCGTTATTCGCACCCGCCATCCCATAAAACGCATGCCAAATCCACAGATCTTGCGAAGCTACAACTTCAAGCATTATAGTAGGGTATTTTTTTAAATCACCAAACGGGACAACTGCAAAATACGGAAGTTTTATAGAAAAAACAAGGAAGAACCCATTGACCACAAAGCCAAAGAATGGGATCAAACTTTTGACAAGTCTAAGATTGGAATGTTTTAATGGTCAGAGGTTGGACACTTTGCAAGGGAGTGCATATTTGCTAAAAATAAGGAAAATAGAGCAATGGGTCGTCCAGAAAAGAGGATTGTGGCTATTGAATATCCAAACTCAAAAGCCTGGGTAATCAAACAGACAACAATGAAGATATTGACGTGGACCAAGAATTTGATGCTTGAACCAGTGACTTTGCGCTGAATGGCCACTGACTGACTTGAACGAAGATGATTGGGAAGCATGGAGATTGATGCAGAACCATGCACTTTGGACAAGATGGACTTGATGATTTTGACTGGAGCAACAAAGCTGATGATGCACCAGTATCTCTAGCTTTGATGGCTACAAACTCAGAGGTACCTTACTGTTCCAAATGTAGTAAATCTTATAAAAAGTTGCTTGAAAGCTATCAAACTGAAAGAGATAATTTTCAAAGAGCTAGGACTGAAATTCTAGGATATCAAATGAGCTTAGAGTCATTAGAGGTCATGCTTAAAACACATGAAAAGAATGAATATGCATGGGGTGATAAGTATGAACAAATGGAATATGACTTAAAGATAAGAGATTTGAAACTAGAAGAAAAACAAAAGGAATTAGATCAAGCCTTAAAAGAACGAGATGATTTCAAAGTAAAACTTGAAAAATGGTCAAATGCTTCAGTACTTCAAAATGAAGTCCTAAACAAACAAAGATATGTGTCTGATAAGTCATGTATAGGGTTTGGGATTGAGTCTAGCAATAGTATGGAAAGTAACATTTCATCTGGGGATGAAACTTTGACTGATTCTACATATGAAAACTTCAAAAGAGAAAAGGCCTACAAAGCAGTACCTCCACCTACAGGTACAATTATTCCACCTAGGGCAAATGTCTCCTTTACAGGGATAGATGAACTAGCCATTAGGAATAAAGTTGTTAATCAAGAGAAAACAAAATCTAGTCAATCAGCAATTGATAGAAATAAAGTCATAATTGAAGATTGGGTTGATAGTGATGATGAAGAGACTGATGTTTCAGAAAGTCAAAAGGAAACTGCTTTTAACTCAGAGAATAGTGAAACATCTTTTGAAAACAGGTCACCAAACAGTCAAAACAGTGTTGGTCAAGAATCTAGGACAAAGGGACTTGGGAACAAAGGGGGTAAATTATGTTTTGTATGTTACAGTCCTAATCATCTTATTAAGGACTGCAATCTACATGAAAGAACCTTCAAACACACCCAAACTCATAAAACTAAGGGAACACAGGGTTCAAGGGAAACAAGACCAGTTTGGAACAACATCCAAAGAGTGAACCATAGTAATTTCGCAAGAAACTCTAGGTACCCTCACCAAAGGAGATCCTTTATTCCATCAGCAGTACTTACAAGGGATGGGTTGATAAGTACTGCTAGACCAAAAATGACACAAACAGTACCTTCAAAAAGTACTGCTAATGTGACATATCAAGGTACTGCTAGATCTAGAGTACCACAGGCAGTACTTTCACGAAGTACTGATGGAAGTTACTATCCAAGGATGGATAATAGAAGACCCAAAATCTCAAGTTACTCACCATCATCGAGGTCTTCTACAACAAGGACTCCTCATAGACCACAAAGACCCAAGAAAGTTGTTAAATCGATCTGGGTAAAGAAAGGAAGTACTGTTGGATCCCAAGCAGTACTTCCACAAACTGTCAAAAAGAGTGCAATGATAAGTCCAAAACAAACATGGAAACCAAAAGGGAACTATCTAGATTCTGTGAATAGGGGTAATGGATCTTACACACTCAAGCAATTTGAGTATGTAACTCCATTAGGGGTATCCAAGTCAGTTATGACTTGGGTCCCTAAAAGAGTCTAATTCTTTGAAATTTTTTGTACAGGGCAATCCAGAGGAAGATCTCAAGGACTATGCTATCATTGACAGTGGATGCTCTGGAAGTATGACAGGAGACAAGGACAAGTTGTCTGATTTTAAAGAGTTCAAAGGTGGTTATGTGGCCTTTGGAAATGACTCTAAAGGTGGAAGAATCTCAGGAAAAGGAACCATTAAGACATCATGCTTAGATTTTGAGAAAGTTAGCTATGTGGAAGAGCTAAAGTTTAATCTCTTATCTGTTTCTCAAATCTGTGATAAGAAGCACAATGTTCTCTTCACAGATAAAGAATGTCTTATCCTATCTCCAAAATTCAAGTTTGTTGATGAAGATTTGGTAATTCTTAGAGCTCCTAGAAAGAATGATGTCTACAGCTTGGATCTAAAGAATATTATTCCCTCTGGTGGAATCACTTGTTTGGTTGCAAAGGCAACAGAGGATGAAGCTGTCCTATGGCACAGAAGACTGGGGCATGTCAATTTCAAAAATATCAACAAGTTGGTTAAAGGCAATCTTGTTAGGGGTTTACCTTCAAAGACATTCAAGCTTGATCACTCTTGTGTGGCATGTAGAAAGGGTAAACAGCACAGGGCATCTTGCAAGAAGATTGAGTGGAAGAACGTCAGAGAACCTCTAATTGCCTCCCACATGACTTATTTGCCTGTTTCCATAGAGAGTATAAACAAGAAAAAGTACTGCTTGGTGGTCACTGATGACTGCAGCAAATTCAGTTGGGTGTTTTTCTTGGCCTACAAGGATGAAACATATGATATGCTTCATGATTTGATTGTGGGTTTGGAAAACAGGCTAAGACATAAAGTGAAGACCATCAGGTGTGATCATGGAACAGAGTTCAAGAATCAACTTATGAATGAGTTTTGTGCCAAGAAAGGAATCAAGAGAGAATATAGCATTGCCAGGACTCCACAGCAAAATGGTGTTGCAGAAAGAAAGAATAGGACTCTTATTGAAGCTGCTAGAACTATGTTAGCAGACTCCCTTCTACCTATTCAATTTTGGGCTGAAGCAGTCAATACAGCTTGCTATGTACTTAATAGAGTGTTGGTGACTAAACCTCAACTGAAGACTCCTTATGAAATCTTGATGGGAAGATCTCCTAACATCAGTTTCATGAGACCTTTTGGATGCTCTCTGACTATACTTAATACTCTGGATCATTTGGGTAAGTTTGATGGCAAGTCAGAAGAAGGATATCTGTTGGGATACTCTACTAACAGTAAAGGGTTTAGAGTCTATAACAGGATCACAAGAAAGGTTCAAGATTGTCTTCATGTAAACTTTCTTGAGAATCAGGAGAATCAAAAGGGAAAAGTCCCGATGGATGTTTGATCTTGACCGTTTAACTCAATCCATGAATTACATGCCTGTCCAGGAAAGAAAACTAATGCGATTCAAAAGAACAAGGGAATAACTTGTGACGAATGCTGAAGATTTAGAAGACCAAACAAATTCATTGGTCCAATACCACTCAGCCTATGCATCCAGAGGAACGTACTGCTGCAAAAGAAGTTAAATGTCCTCTAAAAACAAAAAAAAAAAAAAAAAAAGATCAAGCTTTAAATGATGAGCTTTCTAAGTTTGATGCATCAAGAATCTCTTGCCAAAGCTCATAATGATGATCAAAGGATTGCTTTTGAAGAGGAAAAGAGGAGAATATCTATTGCAAAGGGAAAAGAACATGTTGACAGTACTTTCAATCTAAGTACTGCTAATACACCTCCTCAAAGTACTGGCAATACACCTACAGATTCTGATGATGATACTCCAACAGATGGTGTTTTCTCTACAAACTCTTTTGATGCTGAGGAAGGCGGAGTAGCTGACTACAACAACTTGGATCCTACCATTGATGTTCCCTCTACTCCCACACTTAGAATTCATAAGATTCATCCTCAAAGTCAAATTATTGGCAAAAGTACTGCTGGGGTTCAAACAAGACGAAAGCTACAAGACAGTACTTCCAATCAACATCAAGCATTGCTGTCTTTCATATACAAGCAAAATAGAACTAACCACAAAGATCAGGCATACATGCATTGTTTTCTTGGTTTCTTATCACAAAAGGAACCCAAGAAAGTCCTCTCAACCTTAGCAGATGAAAGTTGGGTGAAGCCAATCAAGAGAAACTGCTTCAATCAAGCTACAAGAGGTATGGTTGTTATGTGACCTACCAGAAAGGCAGGAGGGGTGATGGAACTAAATGGGTTTTTAGAAACAAGAGAGATGAACGGGGTACTATTATCAAGAACAAAGCACGCCTAGTTGCACAAGGGTACAGACAAGAAGAAGGTGTGGATTATGATGAAGTATTTGCACCAGTTGCCAGAATTGAAGCAATCAGACTCTTTTTGGCATTTGCATCTTTCATGGGCTTTACTGTCTATCAGATGGATGTCAAAAGTGCATTTTTTGTATGGCAACATCACAGAAGAGGTATAATGTCAAACAGACTCCAGGTTTTGAAGATCCTGCTCCATCCAAACAAGGTCCTATCAGAGTTGTCAAGGCACTTCTTATGGCCCTGCACAGCCCCAAGAGCATGGTATGAAAGACTTTCCACTTTTCTTTTGAAGCATGGATATAGAAGAGGGGCTATTGATAAAACTCTGTTTATTAAGAAGGATAGAAGAGATATCATGTTGGTACAGGTATATGTTGATGATATCATCTTTGGATCTACCAAGTCTTCTATGGTGAAGGATTTTGAAGATCTTATGCAAAAGGAATTCAAGATGAGTTCCATGGGTGAAACTCCTTTCTTTTTGGGGCTTCAAGTCAAGCAATCTAATGGTGGTATTTTTCTAAGTCAAGACAAATATGTGAAAGACATTCTCAACAAGTTTGACTTTAGAACCATTAAGCCAGCATCTACTCCCATTGAAGCTCATAAATCTCTAGGAAAAGATGAAGAAGGTGAAGATGTTGATGTACATCTTTACAGGTCTATGATTGGGTGTCTCATGTACTTAACTGCTTCAAGACCAGACATAATGTTTGCTGTTTGTCTGTGTGCAAGATTTCAAGTCACTCCAAAGGTTTCTCATCTACATGCTGTCAAAAGGATCTTTAGGTATCTCAAACATCAACCTAATTTGGGTTTATGGTATCCTAAAGACTCTCCTTTTCATTTGGAAGCTTTTTCGGATAGTGACTATGCTGGGGACAACCATGATAGAAGATCCACTTCAGGAGGATGTCAATATCTTGGCAGAAGACTAGTTTCTTGGCAATGCAAGAAACAAACAATTGTGGCTATCTCCTCTACAGGAAGCAGAATATGTAGGGCAGCTGCAAGTTGTTGTGCTCAGGTTCTTTGGATGCAAAATCAACTACTTGATTATGGATTTAACTTCATGAACACTGAGATCCTAGAGACAATGAGAGCACTCAATTGCATTGTGCAGAATCCTGTTTTCACTCATGACCAAGCATATTTCAGATTCGACATCAAATCATTCGAGATTGCTATGAGCAAAGGCTCATTAATGTAGTCCAAGGTCATACGATGACAATGGTAGCAGATTACGTCACCAAAGGCCTTTGACTTGCTAGATTTGACTTTTTGTGTAACAATTGGGATGATGAACCCATAGCTATCTTTGAGGGGAGGATCACATATAAAGTACTGGTGATCAAGTAAAGTACTGTTTTGGTTAGATTGGATTTTTGAAGCACTTTAGCTACATTTGAGGGGAGGATATGAATGATTTTTCAGAGGTTTGATGATTTGAAGAGATAGTTTGCAAAGTTGAAGGGTTGTCGTTGCACATATTTGAGTTGGACATCTTTTTGTGTTGAAAGTACTGCTAATCCGACTCAAAGTACTGGCGTGCCTTAGAAAGAACTGCTTTAGACAACAAAGTGACTGTCTAACGTTCGGTCAACGGTCAAACGTACGTTTTTGCGCTAAAAACGTATTTACAACGGTAACTTCATAGTTATCTAACACAACCTATAAATACTCAACTGAATTGCATTTTTCTCTCACTTTATCTCTTTTATTTCATAACTTTTTAAATTACAACCTCCGACGCACATTAATTTCCCTTCAAATGGCAAACATTCGCTCTTGTAACAAGCACAACATGATTGCGTGTGTGGAAAAGACGGCTCAGAATGCTGATTTTTATCAAATCATCGATTTTCTCACTGGCTGCTCCATTAATTACTCTTTGTTGGTTGATCCTGATCTTATTGGTCCATGGCTTCAACAATTTTGGGCTACCGCTTCTCTCCAAGTGATCAATGATGTACCTCACATTCGCGCCAAGGTAGCTGGCAAGAAGATTTTGATTTCTGAAGCAACCATTCGAGCTGACCTACTCTTTGATGATGAAAATGGAGTTGATTGCTTTCCTAAGCAAGTCATTTGGGACGTGCTCAGAGATATTGGCTACGAGGGTAACTTAGCACAACTCACTTTCTCTAAACCGTTATTTAGCCCACAGTGGAAGTACTTGGTCCATGTATTACTTCACTGCCTTAGTCCTAAGAGCACTTCATGGGAACAATTTGGAACAAACATTGCCTCTGCTCTTGTAGGTCTAGCCACAAACCAAAAGTTTAATTTCTCTTTGATGATTCTAACTGGGATGCTAGGACATATTTCAAATGGTACACCTTTTCTTATGTATCCTAGGTTCGTTCAATTGTTTTTGAACAAACAGTTAGAGGGAGTAGACAGACCTCAGGACTTTATACCATCCGTTTCTCTTCCTTCCAAGGTGTTTACATTTATGAGGAAGCATAGTACTAAGTTCTCCTGTAGGATTACACCCTTGACTCCATCTATGTTAGAAGTAGTCACAGCATTGGCAGCGGAGGAAGCACAGAGTACTAGTCCTCATTCTAGGGCTGCAAGTTCAGCAAGGGATGCTCAAGGCACTCCAACTCAAAGTGCTGCTCATTCTCAAAGTGCTGCTCATTCTCAAAGTGCTGCTCATTCTCAAATGCTACGCGATTCTCAACGAACTGCTTCAAACAACGAACTGGCTGCCTTCCATGATACTGTTAACTCTCAAAGGACTGCTGAACTACAAAGGACTGCTGACTTCCAAGGTACAGCTGAACCTCATAATGCTGCTTCTATTCCTAAATCTCCCAATGATTATACTCCCACAGATGTGTTTCAACATCAGGAAGGAGATGAGGGACCTTTTAGACATATATGCTATAGACAGGGAAATAGGAGACTCAAAAGCAAACTCTTTCTCAGCTAAACAATACTCAATCTCAAGCCAAGCACAAGAAATTGTCCAAATCGTCAAGCCAGTGGTCAAATCTCATGCTCTTTGTGTTAGAAAATCTAAACTTAAGAAGCAAAAAAAGAAAAAAAGAAAAACGAAGCAAGAGCATAATGAAGAAAGTGTCTTCATTCAAATTGGGGAGGAATCAATAAAGGGTTTTTGTCAAAGAGCACAAAGTTCAAGAAGATGATTTAGAACATCCCTTATCTTTGATGAAATAGCTGATCAAGATGCTGCTGTTTCCGCGATTTGAAAGAAAAAGTGATGGGACTGAAGAAGTTAATATTGAGGAGAAAGAAGCTTCTAATGTAAAGAGTGGGAAGACACAGAAGAACTGTATTTTGGAGACAACCAAAGTACTAGCTAGACAGGGTACTATTACTCCAAGGATCCTAAATTTTGAGGAGGAAGCAGGACCTTCAAGCCCACTCCGTCCAATTCAAGTTATGGACTCTGAAGAACAACATAATGCTGCTGAAGTTCTTGTCTCTATTTCTAGACCAAGAGGTTTGAGCATACCTGGTCCCATACAAACTCATCCTCAACAGCCAACTCAAGGTGCTGATCCTAAAGACAAAGGCAAAGGGATACTGTTGAAGAACCAAAAAAGAAGAAATTAACGCTTTCAACAATCAGAGCCTGGAAACTACAAATGATGAGGAGGTTGCTAGAAAAATTCAAGCTGAGTGGGATGCAGAAGAAGAAAGAAAGAGGTTTGAAGAATTGAAGAAAACAAAGCCAAAGACTACTTTAAGAAAACCTACTTCTCTTGCTCAAGAAAGGAATCAGATGATGAGTTATCTAAAAGGCCAAGATACAAAAATTTGCAAAAACTTAAGTATCCACAGATGAAGGAATTGTATGACAAAGTTCAAGCATCTATTAAAGACTCCTTCAAAGACTTTATTCCAATGGATTCAGAGAAAGAAAGGGAAACGTTGAAGGAAAGAGAAGCAAAAAGACTCTTAAGGAAGGAAAGCTACAATACGAAGAACAGCCAACAAAGAAGCCTAAGTAAGAACAAGAAAACAATTGATGAGCTCAGAAATTATCTTAGGGTTGTAGACTTTGAAAAGAATGCACAAGATAAAGAGTCACTAGAAGGAATCTCCATGATTACAGAGCTCCAAGTTATTGATTCACCTGATGGAGAGTATCTTATAATTCACAGAGAGAATAATCATTTTAGGGCTTTTGATACTTTATGGGAGATACTGCATGTCTTAGATAGACAAGATTTATATCACCTATATAGAGTTGTTGATGACTATTATGAACACATTCCTCCAACCGGCTTAGGTTTGATGCTTCTGTGTGACTAACATTATTTTGGGAGTACGACTGAATCAGTGATGATACTTCTGGAAAGGATCAAGAAGAATGGGAGATTATAAGATGGAGGTTTCATGAATCTTCGGGAGTGCATACGCTAGAGATAGAAGATGGCACTATGATTCATATGCTGGCTGAGAGAAGATATCCTCTATCAAGAGAGTTGATGATAAGGATGCTGGAACATGGAATGGAAGTTGAAGACGAAAGTGAGACAGCCATTACTTTGATACATCTGTTCATTTTGTGGACAACTGCAAATGGTGACAATCCTTAACAACTGGTATGTTTTATCAAAATTTGCTTTATATATATATCTTACTTTGATAAACAGACTTAACTGTGAACAAAGCAGTACTTTGTTTAAAGTACTGCTAGTGTAAAACAAACAGTACCTTGATGAAGGTACTGCTTGTTAAAAGGTTGTTTTTGAAATATAGTGAAGATTTGAGTGTGCAAAAAGATTTAAGGCACAGATATTTGAATGTCAAACTGTTTTAAGGGATTGAGTGTTGGTTAACCACCACACAGCAAATGGTATTCAATTCACCATGTCTTACAAACATAAGAATTGACTAGTCCAAATCAAACAGTTTTGGTAAAGACATCTCAAATCTGTTGATGGTTGACAATTTACCAAAAATTGTATGGTGATCAATACACCATGGTATTACACTGAATTATTGGCTACTCCAAAGCAAACGGCTTTTTGGTAAAGAGAACTCAAATCCGTTGATAGCTTTAATAGTTTGCTCAAAACTATATGGTCCTCAACTCACCAATGTTTTATTACTGAGAGTTGACTAGTCCTGAGCAAACGGCTACAGGTAAAGACTAATCAAATCCGTTTATGGTTGTAATGACTTACCAAAAGTCATATAGTACTCAACACACTATGATTCATGTTCTGAGTGTTGAAGTGATTTTCAGTTCATCATGGATTATTACCTTTTCTAGGTACCAAAGAACTGACTAGCCCAAGAGTGAATGGCTACTTGGTAAAGGCTCATAAAATCCATTCATGTTGCTGAAAAGACATGTTGCTGAGAAGAACAATCTGTTTGAGGCAAAGACAAAGATTTTTGAAGAAATGTGTATGTTCAAGATAAGAGGTTTCAGTTCAAGATACTCAAACAGATTGTGTACAAGATACTGCTCAAAGGATGAAGCTTAAAAAGATTGAAGGCAAGTACTGCTTAAATGACAAGACAGACTGATGCTTAATAAAGAAGACCAACTATCAAGAAACTTGAAGTCAAGCAAGTAGAATTCAAGTTAGGGGAGGATTGTTGGGAAATACAAGTCAAAAGGTCAAAGTTCTGCCACGAAAAAGTCAAAGTACTGCTAAATGAAAGATCAAAGTACTGCTAAGTAGAAAGTCAAGGTACTGTCAGTCAAAGATCGAAGTACTGCCGTGGATTTAGGAACTATAAAGTTTAAACGGTTGTTTTGCATTATCTTGTAACATTATTAGTGAAATTATCAAATTAGTGTTTATGATATACAAGGACTGTACATCTACTAGAGGTTATCCTTATGTTTATAAAAGGATCTCTAGGAAGATATTAGAATATAGAACAAAAATAGAAAAACACGAAGTTTAGATTATTTAGTATGTAATTAGAGGATCTGCATTTAGGCAGATTCAAAAGGTTTATAAAAGAAATCGTTTGAGAAACGTTGTGTTCTTCATAAGTACTGCCAACTAGATTCCGCATAGTTGACAGTATATCAGTGTTTCATTAAGGAATATCGATCCTACACGTACCACAAACATCATTTTACGAACAAGACAACAATTGTTGAGGAGCATTTCTGCAAAGCAAAACTTCGTTAACAATTACATGGCAATATAGATTATAAAATTTTGTTGCTAAATACCACAAGGCCAACCATGTGTGTTCCTGTTGTTTGCTGTTGTTTTGTTTCCAGTGGTGTTAAATAAGGTTGCCAATCAAATAGATTGTATGTGGTTTAATTGCTATGTATAAGTTTTTTCAATATATTATATGAATCAATTACTTTTTATTCATAATGCATCAAAAAAGTACTCAATCAACATGCTGTCTATCACTGCACATTTCACGTGATTTACAACATGATTTGACAACACAAATTTTTTAACCGTAACATATAAGACAACTCAATGACAATGCTGTCTATCACTTCAAATTACACGCGATTTACTAAAGTATCTGTCAAGTAATTGACTATAAATAGACACATTTTTTAAGCACTCTTACTCACAAACATTTTTATCCTTCACACAACTTATTAATTTTATCTTTTCATTTTCTACCATGGCTAGTAACCCAGAAAACGTTAGGTTAACTGTCCTTATGAAACTACAAGAAGCAATTGATGAAGAAGCTATTTTGAGAACAGATTTTTAGCTTTTTGGAATGCATTGCGCTTTGCTGATAGATTACGGATCGCAGGTTGAAAGTAACAATCCTGATGGTTTTCTACACGATCACCCACTTGTGGACTATGGCAAGTACGCCCACGGATGCATGACAGGGGCGACATGAAAAATTGTATATTGAAAGCGTCAGGGATTAGTGCTAAGGAGCATGGAAGAAAAACGTCAATTGATGGCGAACTACAGAGACATGTAAAAGCATTATTGCTTAACACCAGTTTGCTAACCATGTATGTCGTTGTGTGTTGTTGTTTTTATGTTTTCATATCGTCTAAATAAGGTTGGCCATGTACTCTACTAGAGATCTGGTGATTCTCATGTTGTAATGCTTTTTAATGACTACCGTTAACTTTTATGCTTTCAATTCCAACTTTTATAATTGCAAAAATATAGGTTTAAAATGACCAACTTACACACTTTGCACCATCGTATCTTATGCATATTAAAACTAATTTTAGTAAATTTTGATTCATTAAGTAGAGCTCATCAAAGACTACACAGATAACCAAATAAACAATTTTAAATAAAACATTTGAGTATCCAAATACGTACGCAAAAATGCCCGAGATCTTGAATTTCAATAAACAAAACATGGTATACCCTAAACCCTAAATTTATACCTCACCAGACTTGGAAAAAAAATAAAAAAAAATTATCAAATGTAAATCGCTATGCATGTCGCGCGATCCACATTTTATATATTTTTTATTTACAAAAGTTTTTCAAAAAAATAAAATAAAATAATGTAAATCGCTATGCTCCAAGCGCGATTTACTTTCAAATTTTTATTTTTATTTTTATCACGAGCCAATAAAACGCCAACACGTATGCAAATGTAAATCGCTATGCTCCAAGCGCGATTTACATGGTCATATTGAAAAAAAAAATTGTCAGGGTTATTCCTAGATAACACATTTCCCAAACGGTTACTGCGAAAAATTATCCAATTTTTTTTTAAAAGCATTATCAGACATGAGGTACTATTCTGATAAAAAAAGCTTTTAATCTTTTATAGCTATTTAGATAAACTATCATAGGGTTTTTATCTACTAATGGAAAATAAAAGTTATTAACATAGTATTTGTTTGCAAAATGCAAATCAGTATTGTTTGTTCTAACATTTACTTGAGACCAAGGCCTTTTGGTATAACGGTATGTGAGTGATCTTTCAATCTACAGGTTGTGAGTTAAAAAAATTTACTTAGAGTATTTTTTGACATTTGAGTATCATATTCGAGGATTTTGGATTAGTTGAGAAGGGATATAAACATAACTTTGATGTGTACTTTTTTTTTTAAATTATGGAAATGGAAAAAAGCGTGTATTGTGAGAGTTGCAGCTGGCCTTCACAAGGATTCCGGATATAATCAGGGATTGGATTTCTTTTACTTTATTTCCCTTTAATCACACAAGTAATATTGTGGTCCAAAAGTTTGATACTTGTTACCAATCAGCAATATACTTTTATTTTCTTTTAATTTGACACAAAACATTCACAAAAAACTGTCAACTACACTAATGGTTTTTAGTAATCCTAGCTAGCTATAAGGGTTAGGGTTTAACTTTACGGAATAAAAGATACAAATTAGTTATGACATTTAAACTTTCTTTATTTAACATTACGTTCCATTTTGACTATGAGTATTTACTCGTGAATATGGAAATTATAAGATCATAATATGTTAGTTTCACCAAATATTGTTACCACATTCAAACCTCGCGGATTAGTTGGCCATAAGGTCGGAAATCATGATTACCCACAAAAAATTGAGGTTTAAAAAAAATTAATATTACGTAGCAAAATTTCATCGATGTCCCCTAACACTGCAAGTGAATCTGCTAGTTCCATCACTGCAATATTTCTAAAGTAAACTTGTTATCAAGCTACATCATTAATCACACATTAATGTGAATTAGGAGATTTGTGTGAGATACAAATATGACTTCTAACGCATACTCCAAATATGCCGACTTAATATGAACAAATCACGAGTAAAACAATGCGACGTATCCAATTACCTTTTCTTTATGTCGACCGGTGATTAGGAATATATTTTATCTCTTCTAGCCAGAAAAATCTTACAATTATCAGTTGTATTATGAAACTGATACGATCCGGTTAGGGGTTGTATCAGGACAGGGCATTACTTTTAGCGTGTGCGAGCTCCATAAAAAAATAGAGAGAAGAATGAGAAAATTATTTATATTTAACTTGACTCATTGATTGATAAACTAAAGAGTACAAAGAATATTTATAATAGCTAAATGGGTCATTGGGCTATTATGACCTTTGACCTTTGACTTTGACTTTTCCTAAGATAACGACACTTAGCTATTAAGAGTCAAACATAACAATACTTATCCTAAACACATATTCTAACACGACTCCAACACATATCCTAAATATAATAACTATGATAGTTATCCTAACCATGGGCGTAACACTCTCTACACCTTCAAAAACCACATTGTCCTCAAGGTGATGTCTAAAAAAATTATCTTGATTCCTTGATCCCATAATCTTCTTTGCATTGCAGCCTTCATCTTGTTCTTATTTATGTACTCGTCATTAAGACGCTTCAAGAACGGAATAAGAACATGTGGGGTATAAACATAGTATTGGATTTTTCTATCAACCCCTTTGTCAATGAGCACTTGGACATCCGTTGTACCGATCGTTTCCCACAGTTGGAGAGAACACGGGCTTCTGTGACCTATGAGTTGTGACAACTGTGCCTTGAGCAGGTTAGTCAAACCGTTAGTATTGACTTGAATATCATTATGTTCTATAATCATTATGTGTTTATGTGGCCTTATGTGAGTTTGGTTACCAATTCATGGAGCGTGATCGTCTCATTGTGATTGAATTTATGGTTGTTATGGGCATTTCATTCTGTTCACATTTTAGTGACAATGAAAATGATGGTATAATTTTATGCGTGTATGTATTATTTTGTGTAAGTATTTAAGTATTAATGTTTTGTAGGAGTAAGATTTAGGTCTAGTAATTTAGTTAGAACTTAGTTTTATTAAGTTGGTAAATTAAAATTAGATATGAATTTATTTTATAGTCATTTAAAACTAGTTTTAAATGTAAAGAGGTTTTTATTAAAATATCAAAATTAGAGGGTAATTATGTAAATAAAAATAAAAAAAAGAAAAAAAAGGAAAGAAAAGGGTCGACCGGTTTTGAGGAGGAAAAAAAGGAAAAGAAAACCCAATTTTAGTTTAAGTAGAATTCTAATTAGGTAATTATCCAAACTCTTTTGTAAAATCTATAAATACCAAATCCTACTCTCCCCTTTTTTTTGTTCTCTTGGCAGGTCGATCAAAGCAAAAGGAAAAAAAAGAATTTTTTTTATCAAGATTAGGTTGGTGATTTAGTATTTCAAGAATTAAGGATTTATGTATGTTTCGGAACCCTAGTTAATTAGTTTTCTAAATTCATGTATCAATTAATATGGTGGATCATTAGGGTTTTAAAAACTTCTATAATTAAGAATATATTAATCATGCTAGAGTGGTTAGGGTTTAAGTAGGATCATATTGGTGTAAATGGTTAGGGTTAGATCGCGCTAATTTATGATTTAGGGTTTGGCAGATTTTAGGGTTGTGTTCAACTGATGTTATCTTAATGATAAAAATATTTTTCTTTATGAATCTTATGTCCATTGATAAGTTCAAAGAGTATAGTTTTTAAAAAGTCCAGCCACGATCAATTTCGAGGTCGGGAAGTTGGTCTAATGATTTTCACAAGAAAAGTTGCCAAAATAGTAAATTCGGGTCATATTTGGGTCTGATTTCGGGGAGTAAAACCCCTACTTAAAATTCGAAATTAGGTTAGCCAAAAATCATATGTCATAATTTTAAGGTGTCTATTAACTTCATTTCGAAGGGTTAGCGTTAAAAACATTTTCTACGTATTTTAAGGACGTAAAACTATTAGTGTGCGTTTAGGTCGTGAATCTAAGTACTTGTAATGATGAATTTTTTATAAAATAGTTTCCACTTAGTATTATTTTTTTAATTATAGTAGCTCACACTCATTTGGACTAGGGGATGTAAGGAGAACCATCAATTAGGTGTTTTAGTATTTTATTTGTGGTCATGAAGTGACTACTAAATTCAGTCAGAAACTGTGAAAGTGGAAATTAATGGTTAAGGTTATATAGGATATAAAAATGATATGGGAGATGTATTTAAAGGATTATAAACTTATTATAAGGTCTAGAAGTCCATAATATGGTTGTTACATTGGCTGGGGCATTTAGCCTAACTGAGTCTAACTTGTGTTTTAGTTGTGTGCAAGATTCTGTCAAGTAGCTGAGCATCAGGTGAGTTTCATAGTCCCATTTTACTATGTTTTCTTGGGATGGAAATGATGCAAAAAAAATATGTTTTGAAATGTTTTAATTGCTGTGATTATGTGGTTTAATTGACGCATGGACTTTTATGTAGCTATTATATGTTATGTGCTAAATGTTATGGCTTTGGATCGGGGGTAACGTTCCTACCCATTACTTTGAGACGATGTTGTGTGCTTTGGATTGGGGGTAACGTTCCTACCCAAATGACGAGTGTTTCGGGTAATGTCCCTACCCATGACTGTGAGACGTACTTTTTGGCTTGGATCGTGGGACACGTTTTGTCCTAGTTATGGTTGTTTTGGACTAATGCATGTTAGCATGTATAATAGTTAGCTTAACTGTCCTGTCATGTTCTGTTTTTATAATCACAATAATTGAATTAAAGCTTGATTTGTGTGTCGTAAACCTATGACTCTCACCAACCGTTGTGTTGACGTTTTTAAGCATCATTTTCAGGTGAGCATGTTGAGGGTTTTGAAGCTAAAAGGGGCTAGAGAGACCTTAGGATTGCATATGGAGTTTATCTTCTGATTTTCATTTCGTACTTGTTTTATGGATTCTTCTTGAATGTTGTTTGATTTTTTAGGTTTGTGAGACATGTTAAGTCTTCGTATTAATGAGACCCTTTTTTATTAATGCAAGATTCTTTTATGTTAAGGTATTGTCATGACACTTTGTGTCCATTTATGTTTTGTTCATATTGTTTTCTCTATTATTGACACCATTGTGTTATGATGATACCCATGAAGTTACGCCTCGTGTTTCCGCCTTGGCGGGGTGGTTGACAGATCGTATCAGAGCCGTTGAGTTATAGAGAAGTTAGGTGGTTTGGACCTAGGACATAACCCAAGGAGACCTTCATATAGTTGCATAATAGGATCTATGTGTGCTATAGTTCATGTACTTTTCATTTTCTTTCTTTTCTTTGAGTTTTATCTCGACCTACGGGCTACTCAATAACAGAAGATCTAGAAGACGAGACAATTGAGGAGGAGCCTCTCGAGGAACCGAAGGAGGAACGGTAGTTAGAGGAGTCGCAGGAAGAGGCCGACTCATGTCTCTTGTCGGATGCTCGTAGTAGGCATGGACCCGCGGAGTCGGGTGACTCTTGCGAAAGCAAAGTCAAACCCAAGTGAGGCCCAGCATAAGTTTATCCCGTCTTTTACCTTGACACGTTGCTATCGATAATTCTTTTGGATATTACATATTTTTGGGCGCTTCGCGTACTTGCGTTTTTTCTTTTTTGTCGATTCAATTTTATCTTTTTTTTATCTTTATATAAATAAATATTGCTTGGATGTAGTATTGTTTTTGTATATATTAGAGTCGTTTAAGATGTGAAATGTGATATATGTGCATTTATGTGCGTTATCATGTGAGATTGTAGTCATTGGAAGTAAGTATACGTGTCAAAGGATGCACTTATAATTATGGTTATCCCCCCCGCCAACATAATTATAAAGGCATCACACACGTAGACTTGTGACCATGATTGCATTGATCGGATGTTTTGCTTTTAGTTGATTAGTGTAAGATGTATATTATGTGCGCTGTATTAAAATAGTTTTGAAGTTAGTAAGTTTCCCTTCTATCTATCGCTTGCGGATACCCTGGATACCCGTTATTGCTATTATTACGATTATTGAGTTTGTTAGTCTGCTCGATTATTCGCTCGGATATATAACCCTCATTTAGCATTCCTTGTTCGCACCATGTCGGTATGGAAGATCTAACTTTTCTATTCGGCGTCTTGATGAATTTTGGTTGTTCGGATCTGCTCCTTTGGATATTGGTACGTTTCATTGGTTCTTTCGTTGTATGGTATTAACTCGTAAGAGTAATCAATTTTTATTTTAAGCACTAATTGTTCCTAACATATTAGTACGGATCATTACTCCGTTCTTTATATATCCTTTAGTTTTGGTAACATGCTGCGACATGTTAGTACCGACGCTTTTCAATGGTAGTTCTTTTGAATTGAGTTACAGATGGTTCCTTTACGTTCTCTATTAGTTGAATGTCTTCAGTATGAATTTCTCTTGTGCATGTGCTTTTTCACTGTTATACAGACTATATGGTTCCCACGAACCTTTCTTTCGCTTCAAACAATAAACTTGGTGTTAGTATCTTTACGTATTTTACAATCCCTTTCGGTATTCACGATGTCTTTTGTTTGAGTAAACATTTTTAAATTGAAGTCGAATTATAAAAACCCTTTAAAGTATAATCTTGATATGTTGGGGAAAACTATATTTTGAAAATGACATTTTTAAAAATTGTTATGACATCGCTTTTATGTGAATGTCTCTTTATTTTTATGAAAACTATGTTTACAATGATTTTTATAAAACGATGTGATACAGGTTGACTGTCAATACCATGTTTAAAATGATCTTTGTGAATAAAATATGTTTAACATGGTCTATACAAATAAGATACGGAACTATTTTTTTATGATTAATAAATTTTATTTTCTATTATGAAAATTAGGTTTAAAATGATTCATAGTGGGAAGATGCGATACACCGTTAGATAACTATCTCTAGATTTTTATGACAATCATGATTAAAATGAATTTTATAAAGATTATATTTAAGACAATTTTTTTATATTTAAAATGATTTTTATAATTAAAATGACTTTCTTTATTATTTTAAATTGATTTTTATAAAAACATTATTTAGTTGGTTCTTTCGAGTAAAGTCGGTTATTGGTATAAGAATCCTATCTTTTCATTTATCAATCTTGATACGTATTGTTATTCGTTATGTGTTCCTTTTGTCGTGGTACGCTTGTTGATTCTTTCGTTTGCGTTTTCTATCGGTACATATATTCTATCATTTCTTTTAAGGATTCTTGTGACATTTGATTCGCATCTATCTGCATATGTGAAATCCCTTAGATGTTTTCTAGCCTTTGATTTGATATTCGTTTGCTACCCTATTCGATAGTTCGTAACCCTTAGGATTCATTTGATATACGTTTTATTCGACCAAGTCACTCTCCGTGTGGAGCACCTGTGTTGTATAAGAAGCAGGACGGTTCATTTCAAATGTTCATAGACTATCGAGAGTTGGACTAGCTGACCACCAAGAATCTCCCCAGGATCGATAACTTGTTTGATCTATTGCAAGGTTCGCATTATTTTTCTAAGATAAATATTCGTTTCGGTTATTGTCAATTAATAGTGCATGAAGCAGATATTCTAAAGATTGCATCTAGGACGCGGTATGAACACTTTGATTTACTGTTATGCTATTTGGGTAACCAATGCACCAGCGGTTTTCATGGACTTATGAACCGGTTGGTGCAAGCCGTATTTAGACAAGTTTGTCATTGTTGTTTATTGATGATATCTGATCTACTCAAATCTAAGGAGGATCACGAGTTACACTGAAGTTAGTTTTGAGCTGCTAAGAAGAAGAAGTTGTTGCCAAGTATTCGAAAGTATGAATTCCTGGCTACAAGAAGTGCCGTTTTCTCGACACGTGGTTTAACAAAAATGATGTTCTCATGACCTCTAGTACGACAGAAGCAACGAATGAACTAAAAAGTTAACCTAAGACGCCAACTGTAACACCCCCCCAAAATGCGTCGCAGAGGAAATCTATCCGGGAGCGTTACATCATAATTCAACAGCACAAGATACAAGAGAACAACCTCTAAATGTGTCGCTTGAAAAGTAAACTCATTGATTTTCTTGAAATTGATATAACATTTGTCCCATAATTGCATCACAATGAAAAGCTTGAAAACAACACAATGAGATTTGATCATTTGTATGTAAGTAGAAATCCATAAATGAAATCTTGTCAAATTTAGACTCCAGTGCACATCAAGTAAGCCAAGCATCTAATTCACCTGAGAAAAACATGCTTAAAAGGGTCAACATAAAGTTGGTGAGTTTATAGGTTTGTTTAAGTATAAATGTTGCAACAAAGATTTGCAAAGTGTGTATGACCATTTCAACTCTTATAATAGTCACCAAATTGTACGTATGAAAGTTGGACCGCAATTGTTCAAAGTATGCATGATAATTAAAACTATCACGAAATGTTTCAAGTATGTATTGCCCAATGAGTGATTACGATTACTCTAAGTTCATGAAACCGATGCACTATGTACCCATCGTAGGTGTCCCCTCCAAGAACACCCGGGCAGTAATGAAAACCATATGTACCCATCGCAGGTGTCCCCTCCAAGAACACCCGGGCAATAATGAATATGTACCCCTCGCAGGTGTCCCCTCCAAGAACATCCGGGCATTAATGAATATGTACCCCTCGCAGGTGTCCCCTCCAAGAACACCCGGGCATTAACTTGTAGTTATCAGTTCAATCCGCTTAAGCTAATCCGTAATTATTTCAAAAGTAAAGTATGTATTTGTGACCAAATATGAAGTCAAAGTAATGTATCACATAGCAAGCTATGTAAATGAGTATGTAAACAAGCATGTTCTCACCCCAAACATATATGTAAAACAAGTAAAACATGGGGCTATAAACTCACCTCGATGTAACGGCAAGATAATCTCAAATTAGTGTAGGCACGGAAAACGATGCACGCAAAACGAGAGGAAAAAACTCAACCCGCAACCTAAGTGATAATAATACATATTTAAGCTAAATATGCAATATGAATGAATTAAATGAAGTTTCGTCCCTAGTATGTGCTTGAATTTTAATTAAATAATGAAGATATTCGTTTTCGAAAAATATTAACTTTGGTCAAACGGTCAACTTTGACGAGCCGTCACGCTCTAAATACGAGTCCGTAAATTACGACGCCAGACTTTTTAGAAACTAGACCAGGTGAACTTTAGATAGTTAGTTCAGGTCAACTCACGGTTTAGTCTCTAAACGCCTCAAATAAATAGCTGAAGTAGTGACGTCGGAAAGATTAATTAAAACAAGACTTAACAATTTTGATTGTTTAGAAAGACATATTTTCGTAGAACTTTAGGTATTATTTTAGAACTCGATATTGACTTTTACGACAAACCAAAAATACATACATGTTCTCGGCCAGGTCGACTATGACATTCATGGTATGAGTTTTCTATAACGAAAATGTTTAATGGGTCAAAACAGGGTCCAAACCCTTGTGGGTCGCAACCTACACAAGCAGCCAACACAAAACTAAGCCAAAATCATGAATTTTCAAATAGCGATAACTTATTCGTTTTTAAGCCGTTTTCATCCATTCTTTTTCCTACATGGTCACGACCAGCTCAAGTTTACATATAATCAATAACCCGACCTAAACCTACTGTTTCAATGGTCGAAAAAGTACCCGAAATCTAACCCATTTAATCGACTAGAACAACTAGTTAGTGCAACAACCATTTTTCCAACTCACATATCTCATTCGTTTCCTAAACTTTTTAGCCTATTATTTTCCTACGTGGTCCACGACCGACTTCCAGTTTGAATACCAACCATATCCGACCCTCCCCAGGAGTTAAAGTGTCCAAAAACAAATGACCCATTTCGAAGCCTTAAACACTTTTTCAATGCCAGTTTCAGATTCGTTACTCACCCTTTTTGTGAAATTCCAAGTCCTACACGTTCTTAACCAAGCCCTCTAAAAATCCCACTAAAGTCCTGACTCATTACCCAAGTAAAACGGGTCGTTTTTCAAGATATAAGTCAACCCAGTTTAGCACTATTTTCACATAAAATCACAGATTTGTGAACTTATTTCCCGCTTCGCTATAAAGTATAGGGCTGAAATTTTTCGCATGAACAATACTCATAAACCTTCGTTGACGAAATGGTAAACCCAAAATTTCATTAAGCCATGTATTTATATGGGTTTCTCAATGAACCCGAAAGTATCAGAAGCTTGTTTATGTGAACACATGTGTTTCTTGGTTTTAAAGTTTACAAGCACATAACTATTGACCAAATGAGAATCTACATGAGATAAGTAAAAAGATTTGAAGCTTACCATACCCGAATGAATGGAACACGAATGCAAAAAATGTCACAAAATCCCTAGTACGAAACCCAAGTTTCAAAATAGCTATCTAACCAAAACACTTGCACCCTTGATGTTGCTAGCTGCTATTTCGAAATACCCATAAGAGAATGAGTGTGTTTTCTGTCGTGTATAGGAGGGAGCAGAATAGAGGTTGTGTGTTTGAATGGTAGTGATGAAAATGTGTGTAAAAACCTTCCTTGTAAGTACCCTTTTTCTTAGTCATGCGTTAGAGATGAGAAACAAGAGAGTTGTGTTTGCAAATGAATTGTGTGTGTATAAGTTTACCTTTATGGCTTCTATTTATAAAATGTGAACTAGCAAATACCATTTAATGAAACCATCAAATGGAAATGCACCAGGGACGGTTTGTTTTAGAGTTTGGGCATGGATTTGAGAATTGTTTAAGTAGCTAGGTATGTAAGAAAACATGTTGGAATGGAATGTGAGGTGATACTACAAGCATGCTATGTTCTGTCCTTCTCTTTTCCTTGTTTGGTGCCGAATATGGGCATGTGTGGGAACAAAGGTGAAGATTTTTAGAAGTCTTGGCAAGTTGTACATACTTTTGTGTTTATATTAAACAAAGGCTAGGGAACATTATAGAATATGATGGATTTGACAAAGCTTAAGTATGCTGGGTGTATGTTGTCGTGTGAATGAGAAGTCAAGGGGACCAAGTGGTAAGGTTTTTATCTTATTTTAGTAACTAGGTATGTAATAAGGTATGTAGAGTGTGTAAGAGATGGGATACATCAAGCATGCAAGGTTTTCTTTCTTTCTTCTTTTTTTTAATCTTGGCCGAATACAAGCATGCTTAGGGAACAAGAATGGTGACTTTTGAAAGCTAGAGAAGAAGTATCACTTTTGGTTCTAACCATTAGATAAAACATAATATAGTTTATGTGTTAGTGGAAACTTTAGGATTTAATTTATGTTGTGTATGTATATCTTCGGCTAGAATGGTTTTTGAGTGAGTTTTTATATAATTTTTGGGTATTGGATATAATATTGGGTATTTGTTGAAGTATATATGGTTTATGGTTTGCATGCATGCAAAAATGTAGTTTTATTGCGAAACGTAAACATTTTACGTAACGAATAAAAATAACAAGTGAAAAGTCAATAATTATCTACATAATGATTAAATAATGCTTGCTTGACGAAAACTTTTACTTGTTTGATGCCCGTTTACGTTGAATGTTAATTTTTAGTTTACGTGATTTAACTAAACGTTGAAAATTAAAAGTGAATACGTAAAAGTTTAAAATAAATAGTTGAATATTTATTGACGTAAAATGACGTGAAAATGCGGATTGTTACAGCACCTACCCCTTAAAGGAATCCCGTCCCGGGATTCAATTTGTGTTAACCGATTGTGTGACCAAAAAGTAGTTTAAGATTTAATAAACCAGTTTTGAACATGACGTTGATAACTTCATTCGGCAAAATTCGATGTTTCGACACTTCATAAATTTTGGCTAGGTTTGATCAAGATATTTAATCCATCAGAATAGGTATTTTAGAAAAATATCATTACAAGTTTTATGATTGATATAAACGTGTTATAAAGGAAGTCTCTTAACAGTGAAAACATCAAAGGGGAAAGTGTAGTCGCGTGGGTATGTCTATATAAAGTTTTAACTGTTCAAGGACAGGGTCTAGTTTCTAATATCTGTAATGTTCGATGATTAATATCTAACGAGGCTAATGGATGTAAGTATTCAACTTACTTAGGCGGTACTAGGATGTATCGCGACCTAAGTCTTCGTACAAGTGGCTCGAAATTAATAGTTCGACTAGATTTTTCGTCGATAGGTGTTTATCTAGTTTAAGGGGGTTGCATTACCTATTAGATAAGGTTGTACAAGTTGGGACCGCTCCAGGACTCAACAACTGCAACCTTAACCACAATAACTATAACAAACGGTGATGGTATGCGGAGAGTGGGGACATTTCGAGAAAAATATCCCTAGTATAAAGTTCAATAAATAGGAGGAGCTCGCGGGAGAGCTTGTGTGATAGGTGGTGGAATATTGCACTCAGTCGTTAGTTCGAGGATGAATCAAATCCACTAGCTCAAGAGTGCACAAGTCGGTTAGCTCCAAAAATAGTTCATGATTGTAAGAATTTGTAACGCCAAAAGTAATAACTTAAGAATGAGATAGGGTAGTTCAAGTGAGGCTTTAAGATTCTGCTGAGTGGTGAGACACGATTGTGTTTCTAGACCTTTTTAACAGATTTTGGTGATTGTCAGGTTCGAGTTCATACTCATGTCATATTGGATACCATTAAGCCCACTCATTTATAATTCATTATTTGCATAAAGAAGCGTCCTAATTTATGTAAATAATGAATTGATAAACTTATGGTTCGGTGATTTACAATTTATTTATTTAAATGAAGAGGCGTCCCAATCCTTTCAAATAAAGAGATTATAAATCATCCTACTTAATAATTTCCGATGCAATACGCGTACTCACATAACCTTCAAGGTGGTGGTTAACATGACGATGCATGTTCTTAAATGAGTATAGGACGAGTGATTATAACTCCTCTTCGGAGACGGAAAGTAAAACAATCAGGGGAAATCGTCATCGTGTTTAAAATAGTTGATGAGCACACGGTTAAAGTAAATAAGGTAAAGGTCTCTATGAACGAGTTAACATAGCAATTATCATATCAATCCTCCTATTACAAGTCCCGCCCATACAAGACTTGTAATACTTAGATTCATACATAATCCCATACTGTGACGGGTTTTGTTAACATATCAATTAGTATATCAATCCTCGTATTACAAGTCCCGCCCGTACAAGGCTTGTAATACTTATATTCATACATAATTCCATGTAAACCAAATTGTAACGGGTTTCGTATAATACGATATTGTATAAAGTTATGAAAAAATATCTTAGAACAAGAAGGGTGAAAAATGGTATTTGATATATATTATTAAAAAAATAAAAATAAGATAATTTATATTTTTAGTTTTTTTTATTTTTTGTTTATATATATATGTAATGATTGTAGAGTGTTTAACATACAATGTCTGAGAACGAAGTGAGACCATTGTGCAAATCACAATGTCTAAGAAGTAAAATGAGACCATTGTGTAACTCATAATGTTTGAGGTATAAATAATACCATTGTGCAACTCATAATGTCTTAAGAAATGTTCTAAAGTATTCTATATAATTAAACTCTATATAAAATAAACGTAAGATATACGCAAAAGGATGCAAGCATAGTTTATATATATATATATATATATATATAAATATATATATATATATATATATATATATATATATATAATATATATATATAAATATATATATATAATATATATATATAGTATGTATGTATGTATGATAAGGTATGTCAAATAAGACTCTTAATGTAACAAGTAATGTAAGCAAGTAAGGCAAGTATTTGTATGCACTTGAAAATATTTACATGGATGGCAATGCTTGTGAAAACGGTTTATATTCTGAGGGAAAATATGCAACATAGTTCTCTATAACTAGTGCTCTGATACCAATCTGTAACACCCCCAAAAATGCGTCGCAGCGGAAATATGTCAAGGAGCGTTACTTCATAATTCAACAACACAAGTGATTCGTTAGAATCTATATATACGTAATTAAAAATATATAATATGATGGAAAATTACCAAATTACCCTTGAGGACAAAAGTAAAAAGGAAAATCTTCACAAATATATATATATATATAATATAATACGTTTATTAACCGGGAAGTACGATTCTCGGGTCGTTTCCTCAATGATTTATGAAATTGAAACCACGTTCTTGTTTGGACAATGATTTGAACGAAAACAAAAATTGATTTGATTATCTATAACTACTAATTAAAAAACAACAATTAAAAAAAACAAACAAAAGCAATTAATGCACAAAAACAATTAACGGGAACAAATAAAACGCGACAAATAAGCAACTAAGGCAAGATTAACTCCTATGGGTGCAATTAAAATTTCTAAACCTAAATTAAGACAAAAGAAAATTTTAAGAAAAAGATTTTTTTTCTTTTTTTGGTTATTTTTGAATTAATTATGAATTAAAAACTAATTTAATCTATTAAAATCCTAGAAAATACCAAATTAAATCCTAAAAATTCTTAAAAATGACTTTTAAACTTAGAAAAGTCTAAAATATTATAAAAACTCAGAAAACTATTTTTAACTACTTTTTATAATAAAAATCTATTTTTAAAACTAAATTTAAAAGCTTAAAATGAAATTAAAAATTTAAAAAGGGTAAAAATGATTTTAATAAATGTAAACCTAAAAGTAATTATTCTAAATCTAAAAACTATTTTTTTTAATTTTAAAAGTTATTTTTGTTTTTTTTAATGATTTTCAAAAATATAAACCTAAGAAAAATGATTAAAATTAAAATAATAAAGAGAAAAAATACCAAAAATTCAGGGAAAATCCTAAAAGTAACAAGGAATCTAAGAAAAATAAACACACAAGCCCAGCTTATCAAATAAGCTGGGAAAAAGCTCTTATATGCTACGGCTTATATAGGAAAAAGAAAATGAAAGAAAGTATAAAGATTTAATGAAAGAGGATATGGTTGGATGAGCTAATTTAGCAAAATGGAAAGAGTATTGGTGTTGTGTGCTAGAGGTCACGGGTTCAAGTCCCACTAACACCCTTTTTTGGTTCAAGTTCCAGGCTTATCCTTTTTTGTAATTTTTTTTATTTTTGAAAAATTAAAGAACAAAGATGTAGAGGACAACCTTTTAAACAACTTTAATGAAGGAACATTAAGATGAAATTCAAAAATAAGCTCACAAAAAGCTTTTGAAACTGCTGTTTACAGAAAGTTAGCTTTTGAAGGCCAAAAAGCTATATTGCAATCAAATAAGCATACAGTCCTCAAATAGGCATTATTTTCAAAACCAAAAGTTGCTTTATGAAGCTTAAAGTGTCTAGAAGCTAGATTTGAAAAGCTAATTAACCTAATAACACATTAAGCTAACTAAATCTAATGATCTAAATGATAAACTCAGGAAAAAGAAAAACTTAAAACTCAAAAACTAAATAAGCTAATACAGAAGCTGAGCTTATGAAAACTAGATAAACTAGATATAAGCTATAATTCTAATTCATAAAACCAGATCCTATAAGCTAAAAATCTAAATTTAGAAACTAAACTTTACTTGCTACTGTTTTTGGCTTTTTAGGAATTTTGGTGAAATTTAAAAGCTAATGTACCTTAGAGAATAAGCCAGAAATTTAGAAACAAGTTTTAATCTAACTAAATCTATATGTTAACTATTAACCTACTGAATTTTAACAAATAAAACTAACTTAAGCTAGCTTAATATCTAACCATAAGGTCTGCAGTTTAAGACTGCAGACTCCTATCTGATGCAATTGACAAAGAGGCTAAAACTAAAATGCAGGTGACCTTAGTGGTCAAACCTGCAATGAACACACTTAATAAGTGTGTTTGAACACTTAACAAGCAAAAACAAAGCTTGAGGAAGCTTGGATCCAAAATCCTATACTAGCTTTTAAAAACAAACTCCCCTGGTGTAGGAACAAACAAAGTGAGACTAAACTTTTTTAAATTTTAAAATCTAACTTTTGAAAACAACTTTACTACTCATTTAAATCTAAATAGAAACTAGATCAAAAGCTTTTACCAAATTCCTTTGACTTTTTGAGGTCAAACTTTACTAATCCAAACACTCCTTTAGCACTTAAAATTTGATTAAGCCTTATCTAGTTTAAAACTAATGAACACTTATGAGAAACCAGATTACAAACAGCTTTTAACAAGTATATAAAACACAAATCAACAAGTAAATAAGCTAGAATCATTAAGCTAAAAACTATGCTATTTATTTTTTGGTTTTTAGCTGATTTATGAAACAATAAGAAACAAAATGAAATTTAAACTACAAAGTCTGAAAACATAAGGCTAAACATGATCAATAATCACAAGTAGATAGAAATAAGCACAAATAAGCCAGATACAAAGTAAGATAAGCAAATCTATATTAGGAGAAATAAGACAGGAAAAGAAAATGAAAATTTACAATCAACCTTAGCTAAACAAGTGTTTAATTTGCTCAAAGAGCTTATCAACAGCTCTAGCTTATCTTTTGGATAAGCTAGTTAAGTCCTTGGAAGCTCTTCCATTTTAAGCTTCCCTTCCAAAAGTCCAAATCCATTAAGCAAAGGTACTTTTTATCTGATTTTTAAGTTTAAATAGATTAAGGGACGAATTAAGCTCAATCATAAGCTTAGAGACTTAGATAAGCTTGTTTGAGCTTATGAGTAGCTTAAGAGCTTATGTAACAGTAACAAACTTTATTTGGGAGAAATAAGAGCTTATGAAAGATTATTTTAAGGTAAAACTCAATTTCATTCACTAAAAACTTGATTACAATACTCTTTAAAAAGGAAATAGCAAAAGTTTACTTAAGGAAAATTACATTTAAAATGAAAATTACATAGGCTAAAAACTAAAAGCTAAAGCTAAGCTAGAAAGAAAAAGCTACTCGTGTGTGTGAGAGTGAAGGTCTATTTATAGCCCGAATAAGAAGCTTCCAGGTCTCTAGTTAGTTACAAGCTTCATTTAATATTGGCCCTTGATTACTCTTCAATCATTGGATCCAACTTATTTACCGTTGGATTAGATTTTTGTCACACGGATTGCCAGCGTGGCAATCCATGATGTGACACCTTTGTGTTACTTCTGTGAGTGATTTAGCACAAAAATCAATCCTCTTGTGTGTTTCTTCTCAAGCTCACGTGGCATCCTTTGTTGGGTTTGGCCAATCAAAACTCACGAGTGACGTTTGTTGCTGCCAAGGTGTACTATATCACTTGAATTGAACTTCTACGTCATTAATTTGCATTTGCCTTCTCTTTTTGACCCGTGGTAATTTGGGGAAGGAGATAAACAGTAAAAACTATTTCTCCCGCCCTTTTTTACTTATAAGAGGGTGCGTTTGAATTCATTTTGACTCGGGCTTATATGAAAAGTTTAGGCCGGGTATTATGGGTTTTGGGCTTGGGTTATTAATAAAGGGTAGATAACGGTTGTTATCTCTTATGATGTAAAGAGATAATGACCGTTAGGGTTTAGGGTTTAATTTGTAAATTGGTAAATGATAAGGGACTGGTTTGGTAACTTTAGGATATTTGTCATTTTATGGCTTGACCATGATTGACTTTGGTTGACTTAGATTGACCAAGGATAGCATTCTCCTGGCTTTTTGCGTGCTCTTCCGTTCCCGTGTCCGTGTTTGTCTGGTTTTAACTGTTTTCTTGAGATTTTTGCAATATCCGCACCTACACAATCACAAAGACAAAACAAGCAGTATTCAAGCATTTTAAGCATAATTTTGTCTTTTTAGGGCTATTTTTGACATAAAACGGATATGTGTTTTCACACATATCAAAATTCCCCAAACTAAGCGATTGCGTGTCCTCACGCAATATTATATGCTTTATAACCAAATACCTCAAAACTTCCCCAAACTAATCCTTTAAAAAGTAGTAAAGTCTTTTGTGGAGAGAGTTAAGAAATCACAAGTTATAAAACACCCCTTTTTCCTATTTTCTAAAACTTTTTTTTTGATTTAATAATATAACTGAGATTATTTTGACTTTCGTTATTTTCATAACTGTTAGGGATCATAGAACAAGATGTATTTTGATCCGAGAATGCCTCAAAAAGGATAAATTCATCGTCCCTAATTTTTCACTTGCTCCAAACCAAGCTTAAAATAAAATCACAGCTAAATATCATTAAGGATGCTAACACTACTCATATTCGAAACTTGTGATATTTTCACTCCCGACATTTATTATATCTTAAGTGAGTGTGCTATTATGAATTTCAACCATGGATCAACTTTTTGCAACACACTA